>JAUJYS010003483.1:0-13032 GCA_033995665.1 Melogona broelemanni | reverse complement strand
AACAACTCAATGTGGGCGCAGTGATCAACGAAAAGTCGCTTCACCAAGCGCAAAAAAATCCAGTTTTTGACGAAAACCCATAGCTTTCGATCCTCACAAGTCTCCTGTGTACCAATAATACGTATTCAATACTGCATGCTGCAGTTGATTAAGGAGGGGGATTCCCCATTCGCTTATCAATGGAGATGAGACGTTTTATACGCTATGTAAATTCTGCCGGGTGTAGATAACGGTATGCTATTTATTCAATGCGCTCTATCAATGATGCATCTTCATATGCAACATTTGAGGCAATGCAATTTTTAAAGCTAAAAACGAAATGTTTGGCAATATAGTTTTCTCGGCTTTGTGATAAAATAATTTTGTCTCAAACGTTTACGATCTCGAATGAAAATGTTTGCAAAGCGTGGAATCGCTGGCCTGATCAATGAAGTTTCGTCATTTTGTCTGTTGGGCTCGTGCAAAGAGCCTTGGAAATGGCGTTAGACCGCGGCGTCACCTGGCGACGGAAACCAAATCGGTAGTCAAACGAATCACAACATAATGAATCCCAGTTGCTCTGCGCGGTTGATTCGAACAAAAAATATTTGTAATTTTCGTCTCTATACCTAGCGTTTCCGATCTTATACCTATTCCTATTTAAAATTGCAGCTGTTACAAACAAATGTCAGCGTGTGTAATTTCATTTATTGATTTAATTGAAGGTTTATGAGCACGGAAAAAATTCATAAAACATATACGATGCACATAATTTAAATCGCCGAACCGGAACGATTAAATTATGTGTATTCATGCTCTTATTAAACCTTCAATTATTCCAGAGGTGAACATTGAATTACTGTAGAGACTACTAATACATCTGTATCTACAAATCGTGATTTTATTGATCTTGACAAAATAATTGCTAGGCAAAATAAATATGCCATCGCTTTACCGGTAGGTGGCGACCTGGCGCGTTAAACAATCGTGATAGTGACTGCATCAGATTGTGAGTCTGTCTATTAATATTAAACGAGTCGGGAATGTTGGCGATGTTGCGTGGCAACAGCCCGACCCTTCTCCCCCTTGCATACAGGCAGCATTTATTTGAAATTCGGAATTCCACGTTTCGACTTTGCCAGAAATATTGGCAAGAAATGCTTTTTTTCGGGCCCTTGGGGCAGATGGTATCTATTTATGATTATAACCGTATCGAATTTGACGTATGCGAGTGAAGAGGTGATCGGGGAGGGCCTATACGTCCCAAGAAATGTGCATGTAACATGTATATATTTGCGGGAGTCCATAATAAACTAATCCTCCAATGCGGAGATAACTACAAGCGCCATCCTACGGGCGGAACGGCACACATATCGTTTCGTTTCTGTTTGCAATATTATCAATATTTTTTATATTTTTGTGGAATGACGCTTTAGTGACTTTGCTTTATTAATTGACCCTTTCATGTATTTAGTAGCGCAAAAATTCATGCAATTCATTGCCTGGATTTGCAATTAATCCAGTTTGTTATGAAACTAAATTTGAAAAAAACCAAAGCGTCAAATTATTTAGTTTTATAAAGAAAATAATTGTGTATTGATTTTATTATATTTAAACGAGTTTGTTATTGCCATTTAAATGTGTGGCAACAATGGCATTTGTAATTTGGCGATTTTGGTAGTTGCTAGTTTCTGTCGTACAGTGGCGCCACTTGATCTCCACTGAAAATGGTAATAAAGATGGCCGCCCGGTCGGCGGTTTTCGGCACGCATTCCAGCTTATGTATAATAAAAATTTGGATGAAATTCTTGAAAATATAGTCTTGCCATTGTCGGACTAACATCGCCTTGCGTGTATACGGGTGTATACTTGACGAGCAGAATCGAAAAAAGTCACGTTTTTGGTCGTAAAATTCAAAACTTAGTCTAGTGGGCGATTTGTAGCGAGCGTTTTCTTAACGATCCCGCGGCGCTATGTCTCGAACATCAGTTTTTATTCCGTATAAATACGTTTTGTGATCGGATGTATACGTCGCATTTTTTCTCGTTTCTTCATAACAGTTGTAAAATCATTTGAAAGATATTGGATAGGCCTGTTGTACCGCACCACAAGATCCGTCCCTGCCCGTATGCTTGTTGGACTTGCTAAATACATTTATTTGTATTGTAGCAGTATAAAGTCTAGAGTGGTTTATTCTCAACTGAGAACATTTCATGAAGTGCTTTTTGGCAGCATACAGCGCACACCCAAGCCACAATTAACAACTCGGATACTCGTAGTTTTTATAAAGTTTTTATGAAGTTAAGTATAAGTTTATAGCGGGAAAAATGGTCGGTGACCTTGCATTCTGGGAAACGTGAATTTTGAGGGTATTATATCCTGTTTATCGAGTCAATATCATTGTTTTTACTATGTTTCAATTGTGGTATTATTCTTTACGTGGCAGACCGAATGGTCTGAAGACAAAGAGTAGTTTTGCTTAATGCGTCTTAGGTATAAATTATTTTCGCGCTCTTTGAACCTAAAATTGTTTATGAAAAACTTTTTTAAACGCTATCTGACATAAAGTCTGATATCTGTCACCGAGAGAGGAGATGTGGGAGAGTTTTTTAATGGTAATTTTAATGTGTTGTATTGAGTGCCATATTTCTCAGTTTGTAGCATCCTTCATATTATGATATATTGTTTTCGGATTCGACAAAGTTTTTTTGCGTTTGGACAATTTGTTTTAGTCGAAGTTGACGCGAGAATTATTTTTGCGAAAATCCCTCCAAAAATATGCTTACCTGTTGCACGTGCGTTTGCACAAGCCTCTGGGGTACGTCGCCGTGGACGGGACAAAAACGTCCAGCAGATTTGTTTGGCCGCAGCTTTCGCCCCCACCCTTTCCACCCCCATAACTTCCCCGGTCAACCGCAGCTGCGGCGCTGGGATGCGAGGTAGGCGCCCGTCCAACAATCCATTCCGTCCGTCCGTCCCTGTCCGTCGATTCACCCCCGTGCAAATTGATTAGCGCATTCTGCGGGGACACAAAAGCGCGCGCCCCTCGGCGCGGATCAACAAATGCTGCTGCCGCCGTTGCCTTTCACCGATTCATTAGCCTGACTTTTCAGTGGCAAACAAAAACAGGTTAATAATAATAGTAATAATAATAATAACGGCAACAATGGGGGCAGCGACCACCTTTCTCACCTCCCCACCACCGCCACCCACTTCTCTTAATGCGCGAGGAGCTTAGCCAGCATGTTCCTGAGACACCTCGAACACTTGAAATCGAAATTAGTTTTTTTTTACGAATTTGCGAAGAATATCGTGTCTTTGTAGGCGTGAATGATAGAAAATTATTTTCTGACTGTAATTAGACATCAATGTTTTTGTTGAAGGTAGAATAAAATAAAACGATTAAATAGCCTGGAAGAATAAACTTTAATAATTATTACATAGAATCCCAAGTACAATAATACTAGGGTTTTATCTTTCTACTTTTTAGTAGTTTGATTTAATTCTATATTTTTGTCCTATTTCGAGATCGCTGTACCGAAGCCATTTCTCTATTCGTTTTAAACTTTAATAATATTACGAATAATACTCTCAAGTGAGAAATCGAAGTCATGAACCAGATCAAAAAATAGCTAATGAAATTAATGCGACCAACACCAGAGCAGCAGATCAAAAAATGTTCAGCTACTAAATATCATTGGCGGAGGCGTATCATATCAACAAAGAGAATCATTGTGTCAACGACAAGACGCGCGTTCAAGACATGAGCATGTACCAATCCATAATTTGAAGTTCACTACTGTACGTTTCCATGTTCATTTTTATTTTATTTTATTCACCAACGAAAAAGGCGTCACAGCCGAAAGCTCGTGTATTTGTTTCCTCTGTACCTGACGGATTAAAAGTGTCTTACTATCGGACTGTAATATCGCTGATTTTATTTATGATTAAACATAAATAAAATTTAACATAAATTAAATTAAAATATAACATCAACTAAATTACATAAATTAAAAAAACATAAATTAAACATAAATAAGTTTTTCTCAATTAATTCTAACAAATTATTATTTTTTGCAGATAAAGTCCCATGAATAATAAATAGTGCATCACAACCCTAATATTTTGTTAATTTATAGATGCATTTGTGCGACTCATTGCACACGATCAAAAAGGCCAAACTCATTACATGTAACATAGCACATGTTGCAAACTGCGTTGTATAAGGTACATGTACCATGTACAGTACTGTACAATGCTAACAGCTACCAAATTGGGGAAGCCAGTGGTCCCCTCCCAGTTATTCCCAGGGTGATTCACCTTTGACCTCAATTATTTACACAATTAGGCGTACTGAAGGCCAGCAAAGGTGAACTATCATGATTTGACTAGAAGCTACAGGCTTAAACAGTCGCCAGATTTGTATCTAAAGCACTTTCAGAACGAGGCCTATCTCAATATGAATGATGGAAAAATTCCTCTCCCCTTGGGCTTCATCGATTTAAGGAAAATGCAAAAACTTATTTAATTTATCAAGCACAATCGCATCAAAATATGAACCAACAACCCCAATTGACCTTAGGCTAGTCATAAAAACCAACATTTTCGTTTCTTTGTTAGCCTAGCCAAAAACACACCTTACAAAACTAGGGGGTGGGGGACCATTTCCCCAACGCACCACGTAATGTCAACACAGACAGTAACACACCTAGCGGACGTCACCGCCAGTCCTATAGGGACACGCATACGATAAGTTTCCTTATGATTCCGATAGGGGACGCCGCAACACAAAAAATACGTGGTGCGTCAACACGCTTCACGAATTTAGGTTTAGGTTCAAAAAGGGACAAAATTTGGGCAATTTGGAGATGTGAAAATCACAATTTGAGCGCAAAGCCCAAAAAGGTGATGAGAAGGTGGTTCCGCTTACGTGGGAAAGCTCCTGGATGCTGGACTTGAAGTTCTTCTTGGTCAAATTAGCCACCGAGTAACTGATTTGAGACAAGGCAAAAGACAACGAATCTAGATTCATAGTTCCATGAAAACAGCTGCGAAAGCTTCAAACCGAAGTGAAGCTTTCTTGGCCACAAAAAAAAGGCTTCCGGGGTGGTGGTTGCTTAGTTGAAGCACGGCATCGAAACGGGAACGAAACGTAAGGAAGGATTTCGGTGCTGGCAAAAACTAGTTCACAATCATGATGGCGATTGGCGACCGCCGCCAAGCCAAAAAGTCCAAAACTATTTTTCTGTTTCCGTCTATTAAACAATTGTTTTTGTGCACATTTGCAATGCCGAAGTATCCCCAATAATCGACAAAATTGCAAAAAATCGAATTTGACATTTTATGTAATGTATCATTAGTAATTTATATTTTTTCAATTAAAACCCAATTTTATACTTATTTAAAAAGCTAATTTTTATGTGATATTACTTATTTTTCAATTGCTAATAATATTATAAAGCTATTTGTGCTTTGTCGAAATTAATTTCTTTGAAAGAGTTTTCTTATGACTGGAACCAGCACGTAATCATGCTGCCAAATTGCGAAATGTTAAAAAGAGTTAACGAAAAAGTATCACTAGAGCGCACAACAAAACCTAATTAAAAATACTATTGAAATTTAATTTATCTGGACACCTATTCTATTTTTATTAAAGTACCTATTTGCGGAGTTATAAAGCAATTACACTTTTCTAAATAAAATACCCAAGATTGAGCAAGCAGCAGCACTATTTGTAACGCCGCGCCATATTCGAAATCCAGGGGAAATTTTTGCGATAAATTATCGCTAAAAAGATGGATTTTCGCCAAGGTAATTTAAAAATATAATCGTATTATTCAAAAATTATTAAAGCTTAGATAAAGATCGCAATGCTAATCTTGTTTTCCATAGAATGAGTTCCTTTTAAACTTAAAAAAAAACATTCGCTTGTTTCCAAATAGTTTTTTTTTTTCAAAATGGCGTTATTTACGACAAAGAATTTGAAGGATTAAGTGAAAAAGACTACGAGCTCTCAAGCTATCAAAAGCATTATCAAAATAATCATTTTTTTTAAAGAAAAAAAAGGAAATCGCTTTATACTATTTTTTAATATAATATTTTTGTTTTATATCAGGTTTGGCCAACCGGAGCTATACTCACAATTGGCATATGCGCAGCCAGCAAGCAATGAACAGTGACTGTACTTCGGAGTCTACAGCTGTAATTGTACGCAATGAAATTTTGTTAAAAAAATATTGGGAATACTATTAGTCGACAATATGTAAAGTAGAGTTCGTAGAACCTACGAATATTAGTTCGTGTTATTAATATTCAGGTGTTACAAAGCAATTAAAAGTTATTGGTTAGGAGCCGTGTGTAGCAAATTGCAGGAAGAGTCACTCGAAAAGGAACTCGAAGAAATAAAAATTCTTGACCATGAAGAACGAGGA
This sequence comes from Melogona broelemanni, assembly GCA_033995665.1. Classification (NCBI taxonomy): domain Eukaryota; kingdom Metazoa; phylum Arthropoda; class Diplopoda; order Chordeumatida; family Chordeumatidae; genus Melogona; species Melogona broelemanni. The sequence goes on along the minus strand of JAUJYS010003483.1, from coordinate 6,622 downwards.
TTCGGCAACTTTTTCTTACTGGAATGTTTTTAATATGGCATTGCAGATAGAAAAACTTATAGTACAGTATTTGCGATGGAATTAAATACATGTACAATATTGTTCGGTTATCCGAGAGCAACCGAAACAGTGTGATTAAATTGTGGGTGCGATATGGGTGGTGGTGGATCCGAACAGATCTGTTTTCGCGTGAGCTTTGCATTAGTCAGGGAGTTCCCACAAAATAGTGAAAATAGTGAATTGGCGGGTTAAACAGTTATTAAACGAGAGTTGTACACAGATCTATCACGAATGATCACAAGCATCACCTTAACACCAATCGTGAGGAAGATCAATATACAGTGTCAATGTACGTATTTATATTTTTAAACAGTTATTTTTTGCCTTTTTCTCTCTCAGAACAAACAGCTGCCAGAACTACATACGCAAGGTAAAGTTTTAAATTAGAACGGTAATTCGTAAAAAAAATCGACACAAGTTTGCGCTTTTCCAAAACCAATTCTTCAATCATTTATATTTTATTAAAAAAAAAATGACACTTGTAAATGTGTATGAAAAATATATACTCATTTTACAATAAATGCGAATATCTAATGGAATAATGCGTGCATTGAAATATTTACAAAATGAAAGTTAAACCCAAGTCAAATTTCACAACAATGAACCGTTTGCTATTTTTTTTAATGTATGTTCTCCCATCGTTTCATACTTTTGGTGTAAAAAAAAAATTAAGTCAAAATAAAGTTTCCAAATTATCTAATGATATTTTTTCACAATTTAAAAAATGTCACCAATTAAATTGGCAGAATCACTATATATATTTTTTTTTTACTATTTTTTTTACTATTTGAAAATAAATGCAAAGTTAATATTTCAATAGACAAAATAGTGCAAAAAAGCATGGCGAATTCGAGTGCAAAGTTAGCAGAAGTATATGAATATAATTTGCGAACTATTCCACTAAAATAGAATTACCCACCGTCATCATTCGTGAGAATTTTAAATACGATGACACTTGACGATGGGTAAGTGTATTTTAGTCGAATGGTTCGCAAAATCAATTCATCCATATTTTTTTTGGAATTTTCAAGCCAAAGAGATCAACAGAGAATTGGAGAGACTGTCGTCGATCAACCGAGACTTGCGTGCCGAGGCAGATGGAATCAAACAATGGGAAATAAGTTCAGAGATTCGAAGCAAACACATGGTGGGATTAAAATCGAACCGTTCATGTCTGGTAGCTCATTTTCGGGTGTTTTACAATGGACGTTTGAAGCTGTATAGGTACTTTTGTTTTCGCGGTAGGAGAGGAAACTGACAGAGGCAACCCTCACCATCGAACAACAAAACCAATCGATTGTGAACCTGAAAGTGGAAAACCAGAGTCTAAATGAGAAACTTGTAGACCAACTGAACAGCCAAGAAGATGTCATGAAAAGGTTCGTCGTATTGTTTACATGAAGATGCATAATAAATTTGTGGAGTCAACCAATTTATTGATCAATTCGTTGAGTTCGACTGATGCGGAACTTGTTATTACCAATTTTAGGTTCGACGATATTTCCAACGATTGTCAATTTCTTCAGGAGGAAATGACTAAAATCAACGACCAAGTTACCACATGTAATTCACAGTTTAAACAATTTGGCTATTCGTGTTGCCAATTATTGGTGAAAATATATTAAAACAAAATAATTTATGCGATAGAATTCATAAATTTTAGTACTGACATTATTTGCCTGTAAAGCAAAATGTTTTCATATTTTGTTTGCTGAGATATTTATCCTGTTTTAATTATTTATTTACTTTTAAATGGCCTAATGTAATTTTTTTTCAACAGGTGACAAAATCAAGCTGGACATTGAGGCGCAGCAATCGGCCATGAGCGATAAAGTTTCAGAGTTGACCAGCGAATTGGAAAATCTACAACTGGTCAATCGAAACACTTGCAACGATCTGCAAGCTAAATGTATTATTCCATATTTCAGCATTGATTATTTTTTATGGTCTCCATTTGAGATTCAGTTTGACTCTCTATCGCCTGTAATCTGTAACATTTTTTTACTTTTAGATGAACGTGAGAAAAGCCAAAAGGCCGAGTTGCAAACTCGCCTCGAGGATCAGAAAGAAAATATGCAAGAAAAGGTGATTATCGAACTTAACTAGAAGTGCAAATCGTGACAAATTCATCCTTGCTTATTCTGTGAATATTTTTACCCGTAGATCAGCGATTTGCTGGCGGAAATCCAAGACAAACAAGAGGACATCCGAAAATTGACTTGCGACCTGCAAGAAGCCCAAGAAAAAGTCGCCAAGCTGACTGGACAAACCGGTATTTAAAAACAAAAGTCAAAAGAGTTAATTCGTTTATTTCGGACAGTAATTTGCTCTTGTGGATACAAACTTGTCAAAAGAGGAAGTCTTGTAGACATCGAACGTGCATCGATAAAAATGAATTAACAATTTTTTTCGCTCGACAGATGAACTGATTGGAAGTTTGAACGACTCCAAGAGCCTGAATGTCAACCTGATAAGTCAAATAACGGAAAATCAGGACAAAATCACCCAATTAGAGGTAACCATATTTCCGAAGTATCAGACGTCATTTTAAAAACAGAAATGTTTTTCTTCACTTCATTAGACCGAATCAAACTTTTCCACACTTATCTATTTCTTTCTGTATCTCTGATCATTTCTTTTACGCAAGATTATTTTTAATAATCCAGAACGTTAGTTTAAATGCAAATTTCTTTCAACAAATTACGTACTTCAGTAAATATTATCCCCTGACGAATGATCGTTATCTTTCTTTAGGATTCCATTCGCAATCTGCAGGAGACTCTGATCCAGGAATCGGAAAAGTTGGCAGCCTCGAATACCGAGAAAGAGAAACTCGAACAAGAGATAGTCAACATCGGCGAGATCCACAGCGCGGCCATCGGCAACCTTAACGAGAATCTCCAATCTTTGCGCGCGGCCAACGAAGACCAGCAAACGAAAATTGCGGAGATTCTAGACGACAAGCAGAAGACCGAATCGGATATGGCCGAACTGCAATCTGTTCACAGTGAGCCAAAATATATTTAAGAGTTGATCAGAAATGCGACTCGCAGTCCAGTCTGTATTGCAACCGTTGTGATGCTCCGGGTTCGATTCCCGACGCGGACTCTATTATTTTATTGGCTGGCGAAAAGTCTCCTCATGATAATAGTCCGAGCACAAAAAGGGGTACAAAATAATACATAAAAACAAATATTTTGAAAATGGAATACCAGGTTGTCAATTAGTGCTTTTCATAACGTACATTCTAAAGTCTCTAATTAAATTTTCAAATTCAGAATTTAATTTTTGAAACCACTTTTTTTCAACCGGAAACCATGTTTTCCAAATTGTGCATCAATTGCCAATTTTAACCGGTTTTATAAATCGATTTGCCGAAACTGTATTTTGCGTATCTCTATGTGTATTTCACAGCAACTCTGCAAACTGAAATCGAGAACGAAAAACAGGAACTGATAAGGCTGGTCATCGCCAACGTAAGTTCACGAATTCGCTGTGCCGCTAATTCGTTGTTTTGGTTGCCAATATTACAAAAATTATTTAGATCATCTGTTCCGAAGGGCAATGACACAAAATCAATACTTCACTGTTTCTAATTAAACTGCAAGGGTCTAATCAAGAGCGAGTGTGATTCGCTGAATCAGAAAGTGCAGGAACTCGAGCTCGACAAGGAGAAGTTGACCACCGAGTACGAGCTGCTCAAAGCTTCAAACGTGAGAGTCGCACATATTCAACTTAGCTGACAAACAGTAGAGAGAATGACCATGTAAATTAAACTTCTGTCTGAAATGCTGTTCTAGGAGAAGGTTGGCAAAGCGGCCGAGGAACGCTTCACCGCCTCCGACGCGAAAATTCAAGAGATGAACGAGCAGTATAAAACGCTAGAGACGACTTGCCAGTTAGTGACGTGAGTTGGAGCCCAACACTAGACATGACATAAAACAAAATACTTTTATTTCATGTTAAGACACTACAGTTCACCAATGATTTTCTCGAGTCAGTCCAATCCTAAGAAAAACCTGAACCGGATCAACTATCAATTCCTTTTCTACTATTCAAACAGGAACGAATATCAGAGTCTCCAGGGGAAGATGCAGACCACTCGCCAGCAATTCGACGAGCTCACCGTCCAGTTGGCCGCGCAGGCTGAAAGCCTGAATGACAGGAACAGCAAGTTGGAGGTAGCTATTGAATAAAATCGTGAATGTGTCACCGTGGCCGGGAAAAAAGTGTTTCAACATTAGTATTTTTTATTCATTTTTTTAGGACTTTGCGAACAAGGAGACGCATTGTCAAACCATGCTCCAGGACGCGTCAACCGAAATAGACTATCTCAAGTAAGTGGTGGATTTCAATGTTTCGCTTTTGGGACAGAAATGCCAAAACCCATTCTCACATCCCTTTATATTTTATTCCGCCCAGGGAGTCACTCCATGATAAGGAAAACCAGGTGGCCGAATTGAAGGAGCTACTAGCCACTAACGAGATCATGGCCCTAGAGGTAAAAAAAACACAATTTTGCCTTCACTATTTAAACCAAATTGAACCTAGCGACACCGAATCCTTACCTAAGAACATTGACTAATATCTCACAAGAAACATGACCGATATTTCTTAGAGGGCGAAAGTGGAATAAATTAACCAAGTGGAATATTTCCTGTTTGGGTCCAGGAAATTTTCATTTGGTTTCTAATCAAAACTCGAGATTTAAAATTTTGAAAAAAAAATTTTTGAACCTTTTTAACTGTTAATCTTTCATCGTATCAGCGTCAATCGAAACACGACGAGACCCAAGAGGAACTCAAGGCCAACACCGAGCAGCAGGTGGCTCGACTGAAAGTGCAGGTGGCCAAGAAACGCAAGTTCATCAGAAAACTGGAAGATAAGGTAGTCGAACGTCGTATAAAAACACTCGAGCAATAAAATAAAAACATTCCGCAGATGATTCTATAATTTGGGCTCCTACGACGGGTTTTCTAAATGTTCTAATTTGCAAATAGAGGCAATGTGGATTTATGCTGCGAATAAGTTCACAGTTTTCCGTTTCGGAGAGCAACTAAACCAATGCCAGATGAATTATCGGTACAGGCCAAAACTCTCACCGATGACTATAGCCGAAGCACGGAGGCAAACGGCAATTTGGCCCACGAGGTTGAGCGCCTCAAGACACAGCTGGAGGGCTTCATCACTGAGAACGGGGAACTCGGCAAGAAGGTGGAGAAGCTGACAACGGATCACCAGTTAGTCTGCCAAGAGGTCAGAATTGCAATTTAAACTCCGTGTCTGATTGTCCAAGTTTTCGACAATAAAGCAAGATGGATAAATCTAACCAGAATTTGCTTATGATCCCGACGAAAGGCCCTGCTGCTTATTGGCCAATTGAAAGATCAAAAAGATGAGTTTCAGTCGCGAGAAACTGAACTAGAGGAGACAGCCGTTGGACAAGACAAAAGGATCCATTTACTGGAATCTGAGGTACACTGATAAAGCCAAAGTTTTCATAAAGGAACATCAGTCAATGAAACTATTTCAATTGTCATTTTGAAATAAATCTGATGTGTTTGATTTTACAATCAGTTTAAGGCCGTCCAGGAGGCCTTGGTTCTTCAAAAAGAAGAAACGAAAAACGCTGATTCACGAAACTCAGCCGATCACATTGCGATGATGGTCCTCCTGGATGACTTCAAGGTAAAATAAAATGACAGAAGATACAATTTGACTTGTTTTCTTGGTGAAAAACACACAAGATTCTAGAGAAACATCCTAAAAATGCCCTAAATAATTTTAAGATCTCATCTCCAAAATACAACTACAAATAATATTGTAACTTCCAAATTGACTGATATGTGGTCTTAAAATAAAATTACAGAAAGATAGCCATAGGAACATGCAAAAAAAAGAGGCAGAGGTGGTCAGCCTTCGCCAGCAGGTTGACACCCTGACCAAAGAAAATGCAGCCATCGCTAAAAAGGTAAATCTGATATTTTTATGTTTGCATTTTTTTTTTTTTTTAATTGTTCACCAAATTTGCCTACATTTTTCAGGACAAGGAACTCGACAAACTCAAGACTCAGATTGCCGGCTTGCAGAAGGTCAAACAAGCCCTGGTACGGCCAAAAGTATTTTCTCACTAAACAACATAATATTGCCTACGTTTGCATTGATGGTAATGTGGTCTAACGATGCCATCGTTATTTTTTTCCCGGATAGAAGTCCTGTGCCGAGGAGAGGAAATGCTACGAGAAAGAAATCAGCGAACTCAAACAGAACCTGAAGACCAAGGTTGGGTGTGCTTTCAACAATAAGAATGAAATTATTCGCAAAAAGGTCACCACTACAGGATTACTGCACCCTCGTGTCTCTATGGAGATATGTGAGGGGCAGGGAAGGGAAGGGGAATGGCAACTGGTATAGCCAGGCTGCAGGGTCCATCCCTAAGCTCTGGACTCCCTAATGGAAGCTTAGGCGCGACACCAGTACCGCGTCTCGTCGAATAAACGAGAGCCTCTGCCGGGAATCGAACCCGGGACCGTCCGCACCGCAGTCGGAAGCATTACCGACT
>JAUJYS010003482.1:0-13032 GCA_033995665.1 Melogona broelemanni | reverse complement strand
GGTTAATTAAAAAAAAAAAAAAAAAAAAAAAAACGTGTGTGAACAACGGAACAATTTTACAGCACCAAACAGTAATTACTTAAGATTTTGATCTCTGTTTTGAGCTTTTGATCTGTGTCCACAATTGTCAGGCCCGCGAAAGTTGATCATGATCACCAACTGGCATCTTTTTTTGAATATTTTTTTTTATTCAAAGGAACAAACAGGCTCTATGTTTCTTTTTGAAAAGGAACTAGAAATGGACAGGTTCCATTTATCGTGAAGATGAACGGAAACTGGAACGGGTTCCTTTTCAAAATGAACGAACCCAATACTGACAATCTCCTTCAGGGGACAACAGTCAAACTTGTTGGCTGGCGACTAAACCAAATGAGCCGTAACCCTATACACAGTAGGCGAATTACATAAGACTGGTCACGCAGCCTTTCTGTGCAGGGTCATTTAGTTCCAATTGCCGCCAGCGATTGCGATTCCGAGGCGGAAGGAAAGCCAGGATTAAAATCTTCATTATTATGTTCAGTCTCAAACAGCCACAAGACACTCGACGAAGAAACGATGACAAGATCGAATATTTCGACTGCTGCGCAGTGGTGATCTCAAATTTGGCGAAAATTAGTAAACGTAAAAAATTAAAATGGCGTCTCATGAGTTATGACAATCGAAAATAAAAAGGAAAAAAAAAATAAATAAGACAAATAAGGAAAAATAAAAAAGTAAAGATCCATCCATTTTTTGTGTAAGTAGTCGTTAGTTAGTAGTAGCAAAGAAAATTAATTAGTGAGAAAATAAAAAAGATGTAGGTTGTTATCATTCTATCAATGAATAAACGAATTTTGGCAGGAATCGAACACAAAATATTTTTTTTAATAAAAGCAATGGAAGCGCAGATGCCGTTATTAAATTGGTTGTGTGCCGTGATTGCTGAAAATTTTATTTGAAAAAAGATGTAGGTAATTGCTGAAAAATTTATTTTTTGGGCGATTTTTGTTAGTTGAAGAACGTGCATATCAGCCTTTCATAAACAGCCATTGTCTTTTCAACGCACCAACCGGCATAGGCGTACTGCAGAAAAGCCTTCTTACATCGGGTAGCTTTCGGTCCGCGAACGGAACATGTGCACTGCAGGAAAGCCGTCTTACAGGGGGAACTTTTGTTCAGCGAACGAGCATACCAATGCGCAGTCCGCCACCGCGGAGGCGAACGCGCGGAGGAGTCATTGGACGGAGAAGAGCGGTTTAGGCGCGTTTCTTGAGGGGGTGGGCTTGTTTCGACTGCAATCTCCCGATCCGCAACTCACCCCCCCCTCCCCCACCATCCGCCTGCTACGCGTCGCGTCCAGAACCTCAAGTGACGAGGCAAAATCGTCAATCGATAGGCTGCAGGGCCGCCCCCCCCCTCTCCTTTCCACCCACACAACCACCATTCCCATCATCCTCTCTACCTCTCTCTCTCTCTTCCATCTTCCGTCATCCCTTTCGGTTCTTGTCGGCCATTATACCTCCGACGTGACTACCGCTGCAATGTAGCTCCCTAGAAAAATGCAATCTAGTAGACGCGGGGTTGAATACATATAAAAAAGCGCCGCCATCGATGCAAAGCTATGCCGAAATTAGGTGCGCCGAAACGTCTCGTTGAAGGGTAAAAGTCCAGTTGTTACACTATGGGGCCCTGCCTATATATAGTGTCTAGGTGGCGCTGCCTATAGTGCCTAGGTGGCGCTGCCTATAGTGCCTAGGTGACGCTGCCTATAGTTCCTATGTGGCGGTTGATTAAGTTCACGTGGACCAACTGCGACTCCATAGAATAATTGTGGGAGCGTACTGGGCTCCGCGGCCACTCCTGGGAAATAAAATATTTAATAATAATTAATTATTCTTTTCATTGTTTGAAATTTCTTAAAGAAATGTCTTATAAATATCATATCGGGAGAAAAAATGTTTTTTTTTTAATTACTTTTTTCCCGAATTGTGCAGGCAATTCTACACAGGCATGAATTTTTTCGTTAAAAACAAAAAATTCATTCGGTAAGGGGTTAATGACCCGAAAATATGAAATGCTCCGAAATTTAAATAAGACAGGAATTATTGGAATATGTCACCAATATTTCTTAAATTTCAAATGATGCAAGTTGTTCAATTTTTTTTTTACATTAGTTGAAAAAAGTAGAAATTTGGGTCAAAGCCCACAATAGTTGCCCACTGCTGTGTTTGTTTCTTGACAACGAACATATGCGCCGCGGTTCAGCGGCCTAAAAGAAAAAGAATCAACGTGCATTGCGGTACAGCATCGTGGGGAGCTTTTCAAACAGCATGCTTTTGGATACGCTCACGTTCAATGCGCTAGCACTAATTTTCCATTATACAGTAGTAGTAAATGAAATGCAGATAGTATTTAAACTCTAAGATTTTCACTCGTAGTTTTTCTCCACACTCCAGGTGTAAGAAAAATCTGACTATTATAAAAATGCACGAAACGTTTTCTTGACACAGCTTGTTGTTAAATGATGCAATAATATTACTCGTATTCAACTTGTGTGCAAAATTTCAATACACTAAATGAATTGTGATTTAATGATTACTCGTCGTAGCCCTGGCGGTATTGCAACTGGCTGTGGCGCTGAGATCCCGGGTTCGATTCCCAGTGCGGGCTTTCTATTAGTCAGATTGTTCGTCTGACTGATGAAAATGTGTCCCTTCACTGGCAGCCATAAAAACGCGATAAAAAATAAAAATATGTTTAAAAGGGATCGTATGGTTTGTGTCCAACCTGTACATTACATCCAACATGATATCGTCTACTCGACATGGTTAATCGAAATGTGTGTGTGTGTATGTGTGCGCTGGGGTTTTTGCTCCCGTTACATCGCTTTTCGTTACACAGCCGCCAGCTTTTTTTCCGTTTCTAAATATCGCAATAGTCTGTGAGCCAATATATCGAACGCGTGTGCGTTTGTGTGTGCACACACGCAGCCCAGATAGGGAAAAGAAGAAAAAAGAAAAATTGATTTGAGCTCGCTTGGTCCAGACGTGGATAGATGGAGACGCGCTCCGGTTCGGATCCGTCGGATGCAAAAATTGCGTCGGTATCGTCTGGAACCAACGACGTAGATGCAGTAGAGACGCCACGCCATAGGACGTGTCACTCCCACCATGTTTTGAAATTTTACCCAAAATATGATCATTGGTAGAATTGGTTGTCCAATATGCTCGTACGCGAATTTGTTGGATGATAGACCAGGGGAATCGAAACTTATTTAAACTGTATTCAAATGTGGCAATATAATTCATCAGATACAGCAATAACTCTCTTGACCAAATGACCATTACACAATACAAGATTTCGGCAGTTTCACCGAGGGAATAACGGTATTTTGACCAAGTGTGTTTATATTGTAATTGATGAATTAAATTACCTCACTATCAGACATTTAAATACCTGCACTTTTATTTGGAATTTACTCAACATTCATCTCGGCGTGGACCAGGTTATTTATAAATTACATAAAATTAATAAACCATTAATAAACGGTCATGAAAATGATAAAGCTTAGTCAAGTACGGATTCTAATTCCTAGAGCAACTCTTATTTCGATAGTATCAGCTAGAAACGCCTTTTGTTGGAAGGTTTTTCTCGATGTGAATTATGCCGTATTGTAATACAAGTACATTGTATGTCATTCCTGTAGGAAAAGCAATTATTTTAGCCATTGCAATAATATTTTCAAAGCTGGCAGAGAATCAAAGTCGTACCACTGTGACCTCAACACCACGTATACATTAATTTGTCATCTACCTCATCCACATCTTTGCCCGTAGAACAACGTATATCGACAGTCTGAGCGAGCGAGCGCCAGTCCCCGTACGCCATCCAGCACAAAATCCCGGAAGATCGCATCCCGCCGTTGCCGTGGCAACCCTGGCCTCGCGCAGCCACCCTCCCCCACCTCTCTCTCTCTTTCTCTTCCCCCACCATCCTCTGGCGGTTTGGATCTCTCCCCGGTTGCACGCGTGTATTCCGGCGGTAGGCGGCAGCGCGCGCGCGCGTTCGGCAGAGCCCTCCTGCGTCTGCCTTTTGATCAACTGTGCGCGCGCGGCGCGGTCGCTGGCGTGGGGAAGGGGGGGATGAATGAATTGATAAGGGTGCGCAGTGGTGCCAGGAGCGATCGCTCGAGCGCTATTTAACGGCGCTGTCGCGAGGTGGTTGTCTAGGTATATGTGGCTATTAACGTGCTCGGTTGGTGGTTGGTTCCTCCTTCACTCGCTCCATTCACGAAGCGAATTCTGCTACTTTGGTTACGGCTTCTATAGTGCATCGGTGATGCAGCATATTCGCAACAAAAAAAAATTGGCTGAAAATTATTCGGTGTCATTTTAAAATGTAATTATTTGAATCGCATTTTTAATCAAATTATACCGTTGTATTATGCAAGGGACAAACTAAACAATAAAGTATCACATGTTAGCTTCTAAAATTTAATTACATGTACTTGATTCGCAATTTTAATTACGTTTTACCTTCTTATTGTGAACATACGCATGAATGTTTTTTAGTATGAATTTATATTTTACGATATTTTCAATGTGAAAAAAAATTAAATATTTATAAATTATATTATAAATACATAAAATATCGGACATGAAAGATAAATGGGTAAATAAAAATGTTGTATAAAATACTCCAATATTAGACTTAGATAATTTTATTCAAAGTAATATATAACCGTACTAATGAATTTTACATTTATGTATAATTCAAATCTGGAATGGCTATGATATATTATCCACTAAAACGATTTCAACAAACGTTGCGCTAATGTTCAGTTAATCATACTTTGAATTATTTCAAATGCACTTCCATCCATTTGCATATACAAAACTGCAGAGACAAACTTTTCTATATTTCCTCGTGTTAACACAATTTTATTTAATTAATATTTTGAAAACCTGTAATTCTTTAGGTATGCATTAGCTCCGCTTCCTTGTTGCAAAGTGTTAATCTCATTTGCAAAGACGCATGATGGTATTTTAATATTTGGTCGGCGACTACAGGTACACATTGAACGAAATAAAAAAAAAATCTTATTTAAGGGCATGGTGGAACGGCCTCATTGACTATGACGCGGAACAAAAATGGCGAGAGCATCTTGCAAGCTCGGTACCCGGAGGCTGGAGGCTGGGAGAGAACATGGTTCCGAGCACTGCTCCCGCTTTGGAAAATTGGAAATCGATCTTGCCTGCGCGCATTTCGACGCACACACACGCACATACGCGCACGTACGGCAGCAGTTCACCGACGTGAGAACGCTGGGAACTTCCATAAAAAGAGAAGAGTTTGGTTGTGGATAGCGATAATTTGAACCTGTACTGCATGCAGACACTGGTGGAGCATGTCGAGCCTCGCAATTGAAAAAAGGCCAGCACTTGCTATGCGCCGCCCTACAAGAGCCGAGTTTCGAGAGCCACCTAGTGGCTACTTGGAGCTAAAATATATACACTGTATGTTATGCTTCTTGTAATTTGTTTTGCGAAAATGATATGCAGTTATTTTCGGAGAAGCCTTTTAGAATAACATTTGTTTTATAAAAAAAGTTATATGAAATCAACAAATATCGTCGTAGTTGTTTAACAACGAAATAATAATTACACATAAAGAATCTTTCAAGAAGTAATTATTTATTTATTTAAATTTAAAAAATTATTTACCGGTAATTATTTTAGTTACCACATTTCCAGACATTGAAACACGCAATGCAATACAAATTAGAAATTAACTAAGAAATAGTAGAGTTCGAAAACGATACTGGTAAATAGCTTAGGGGTGGATCCTGCAGCCTGGCTATTCCAGCTGCCATTTCCCATCCCTTACCTTCTCTGCCCCTCACATATTTCCATAGACATGAGGGTGCATTAATCCTGTAGTGCACTAGGCACTACGGTGATTTAAAAAAAAAGTAAAATAAAAATAAACAATTATAAAGCTCAATTTGAATATAGTCCATCTGTTTAAAGTCCACAATAAACAATTATAACGCTTAATTAGAATATAGTCCATCTGTTTAAAGTCCACAAATTCATTCGTGACAACACGATGTAATAATTTTGTATTACGATTCAAAAACACCAAAAAAGAATTCTGGTCACTGAAGGAGATTCTGTATCACCAAAGGAGATTCTGTACCCCTCGTGTTGCTTAGACAATATGTGAGAGGTACATTTTCATCAGTACCATCAATCGAATAATCGAGAGCCAGAACCGGGAATCGAACCTGTGGCCGACAGCACCGCAGTCAGTCGCAATACCGACTGAGCCTGATGGGTCGCGCATTTCCTGACCGATTATCTAATACTTACATGCACTGTATAATAATCGCGTGCACCATGCTAATACTGCATTGGGTGCCCAATAAGTATGATTAAAAAACAGCATCATGAATTTTAATGAATTTCAATCAATCATCATGAATTTTAAGATACTTCAAGGTATTTCTAAAATTATTTCATAAGGTTTTCGAAACCATACACATATACGTGCAAAAATTGGAATATATTGGAAATTTTGTAACATTTTCTATAAAATTAGTTTCCTTTTTTTTTTTTGCTCTGATATTTACAGACAGAAATCTATTTATCGATGTATTCGCCTTAAAGTCCCCCCCCCCCAGGGGCGAGATACTAAGCTACTGACCTAGGCAGGGATCTTTAACGTTCCAACGTGCTTCAACCAATATCCACTTACAGGAACGGGTCTCACTTTTACTTCCATTACGAAGGAAGGCGTGAGGATGGACTTTTCTCCCCCGAAAAATTCCGAAGGTTTCCATCGGGAATTGAACACGCTTCTCGGGCAAAGCAAGCGCTCAGACTAACCACTAAACCTCACGGCACCTTTTTAATACACAGTTGTACCGCAATTTTTGTCCTACAATTCGCCCTCCCGAGGAATCTGCGACTACTAAAACGCATCGCATCGAAGCTATACGCGACTCTACAGATTTCTACCCAGTATTACTGGCGTGCGTGTGAGTTGATACGTATGAAAGCGGATAACTTTTCTGGTATCTGGCAGATAATGCGAGCAAGCCGCTGTCTCTCTCCCGACACGAGAAATCGGGGTGGGATTTGCGGGCGTCGATTTCTATATAAATACCGAGTTTGCGGGCGCAGTTGTTGGCAGAGAGAGAGAGAAACGACATTGTTTGTTCGAAATCTTTAGCGGCACCCTCGAAAAACCTCCGAACACGTGACCGAGTTTCGGTTAATCTGGACACGTGTAGCGGAGGGTTTAATTTTCCGACGACAAACAACAGACGCGGGGGGGGGGGTTTGCTCTCAACCCCCCCTCCCTCGTAGTCCTACTCACCGCCACTCCCTTTCTTCCAAACACGCCGGAATATGGGCTGGGGCCAGGCGTCGAGCTCGAGTACGACTGACTGCTACAAAGCTGATAACACCGGGGCAGCCATAAAGGCCCAGACCCAGAAGCTAAACGCGCGGCGAAGTGAACCGTGTTTGGTGAATTCGTCAGCCGACCAACGAACTTAAAAGTATTAGAAACAGAGAAGCCTTGGTTGGTTACTTCTTACAAGGAACTAGTTAAAAAATAAAATTTTCCACAGTTGAACGATCCATCCGTCTCTGATGGCGCAAACCGCGGACTAGTCAGACGGTCTAGATATACTGGTGTATATATGGTCAGTGGGTATGAAAACATCCTACGAAGCCGACGGTCCCGGGTTCGATTCCCGGCGCAGGTTTTCGTTTATTCGTTAGCCTGGGGTACTGGCGTCACCCCTGAGCTTCCATTAGGGAGTCCAGCGTTTAGCGGTGGAACCTGCAGCCTGGCTATTCCAGCTTCCATTCCCCGTTCCTTCCCTTCCCTGCCCCCTGCCCATCGCACATCTCCATAGAGACATGAGAGTGCAGTAATCCTGTAGTGTACTAGGCACTACGGTGATTTAAAAAAAAATATATATATACATTATTTTAATTTTTTAAGATTCAACTCCTTGACCTCAACTAGCAATTTGTTTGATATATTTATCCAACAAGTATATATATCGCGTTTTGATGTTCAAATTAACGTGCAGGTATCATCTCTAGTTAACCTCTAGGTATCATTTCCAGGCGCTGTTAATGCAGGATATTGAGAACCTCTCGTTTAGTTTTGGCAATAGGTGAGCGGCACAAATTCGCCAGCACCCCGGGATCGAATAAACGACAGCATGCGTCGGGAATCGAACCCAGAACCGCCGCATCGTAGCCGTTTGTAATACCGAATGTACTAGACGGTTCAGCATCAAATTCCTTTAAGCAGTAATTTTTTATTTTGTTTCCTAGTGTACTATGTAGTTTTATTTCTATTCGGTGATATCCGGGAAAATCGCTATTGTCGTAACTGAAATTCCCAGTTTGGCGTCATCTCAAGCAAAAAGCTCCCCCTAGTAATTCGTTTATCCCGCAATACGCGTTTCTTACTCAATCGGTTTTCAACGTTGCCAAAACTCTATCGAGATGAATGGCGTCGCGCGCTTTCGCTTTTTTTTGCCAACTAAGCCTTCGTAATTTGTTATTTTGGGTGCAACGCGCCCACATTTATATTTTTTGTACAATGCAATTTTTAAAATTGGTATTTATAATTTTTAAATAATTTCCACTTTAGGTTCTTCGATTATTCCATAATTATTAAATATTTTCTTAGCCAACTGAATTGAAAGTCAACGGAAAATGGCCAGAAAAAACAACAAAGAAATTTGACTCCGACACTCTGACACTGCCACTGTAATATGTTTTTATTTTACAACAACATTTGCAATTAAGATTCAGCAACTCGGATACGAATTTTTCATTAAACTCCTGGTAAAAGACTTCGACGGGTAGTGATGCTAATTGAATAAAACGCGAGCTGCAGGTTTTTATTCGATGTATTCGTCCTATTCCATGTAGGTTAATTCGCTTCGTAACACATGAGAGCATCGTATACATGAATCGGTTAAAGGCACAGTGATGTATGTCGTAGGTTTCATTTTTTTTTTTTTTAGTTAAGCGCAAACAAACTATTGAAAGATAATATGAACGAAGTCGAAATCTTGTCTTATATCTTAGATATACTATAAAATCCAAATAAGGTATTTTTCTCCGATAGAGTGTACGTGTGTCAGCGATCACATGTACTCCGTCCAAGATCAACGTTGTATTAACCGGTGGCGAGCGACAAATATACAAATGGCGAATAAGTTGTAACCGTCCCCGTTGGTTGCGCGCAAAGCGGCAGAAAAATGGGGCTTTAAATTCAGAAGAGTCTTGTTACCAGTGAGCATGCATTTCTCATGCAATTCATGCTCTTATCATGCGCTGATTTTAATGACATTTTTAAGTGTTTTTTTTTATTTGCAATATTATTGAATAAATACAGATGTTACATTGTTTCTAAAAAGATTTTCTCTCATATTTGTTCGTTTTTTCTGTCATGAATTCGTCATTCTGGAATTTCGTTATACGAGACAAAAACCTACCAGCCGCCCCTGAATCTTAGCTTCAGGGGCGGCTTGTCGTTTAATCGGCACACTCTAGTTTCTCAGGTTGGCAGAAACCACTCTGCCTTTGCACCACTCTGCCTTTCACCGCTCCAACATACAGACACGCTCGGTTAAATGAGCACAAGTTTCCAACAGTGTTTGCCGAACGCAAATTTATAATTGAATACAAGAGTTCGCACTTGCTGACTACTATGTATATAAACTCGCGCCTACACTTGCACGCTCACATGAACACCCGTACATGTACGAGTACTGACTGTACATGTGTATACGATAGATCCATACACTCGTATACCGTGTGGGGTCCTATATACGCGCGGTAAGGTGACACCTCTTCGCGTGTCGAATAATCCCCACCTCATTGTAAGTTTTACCCGGCTGAACGCCCGACAGTTTCCGCCGCAGTGAAAACCGGAAGCCGGGGAAAACCGGAAGTTCGTCTCAAAAATCCGCAAAAGCGATATTTCGGTGTCCACGCCGCGTGCGCGTTACATACAGACTCACTAATACGAGTATAGGCGTCAATCGAAAATGCCATTTTACTACCCCCCCACCCCTCTCTCAATTTCCTCCCCCCCCACACTCCCACGTTGGGCGTGTCGTCATGCAAACTAGCCGCCCACAACGCCCCTTGGTGTTGTCACAGAATATTAATGAATATGAAAGTCATCCATATATGCATACTTTGAATATACGCGAACCCGGTGTCAGCCGGGCTGCGCGTTAATTTATCACGTGGAAAAAATTTTAAGTGATAAACTCGACGAGTTTTCGGTGAGGCAAAGGCTGAGCTCTAGATAAATGAGTGTGGGCGGAGGAGGGGTTGTGGAAAAATGGTCGCCCGGTCCATTTATATTTTGCACGGTAGGTTTTGTGGGGCGGGGGAAGCATGACGAGAGATGGAGGGGGAGGAGAGAAATAAGGCGGAAGATAAGAAGTCGTGAGATAAAATTTAAGCGCGAAATGAACATAAAGTGCGCCAGATATTTCTGTAAATGCTCTTAATGATTAAGAATATGAGGTTTCAAACAAAAGCTACATTGAGTCTAATTTTGGAGAACTATGCTTCAATAATAATAAAAAAATTAAAACGTTTTTGTTAACAAAATGATTTTAAATGCGCCAACATTGCCAACAATACAGCAGATTTATCGCAGCATATAACAGAACTTATTGCATGCAAGACTGGTTTGAGATATGGGTTGGTCCGAACTCTTAAAGTCGATGTTGGATGTACTCATATTTAAATAATGTATGGTAATTATTTGTCTTTTTGTCAGATTATCAATGCTGCAAACTACATGATTATTAATAAACGTTTTAAACAACAGCTTTAATGAAATCCTCAAATAAACATGGGAGATAGTACAAGTATAATGTAATGCAAGTACATGTATACCCGCCGGGACGAGCTGCTGAAGAAACGGTCCACGATTGTATTCACGTTGCATAAACGTGAAACTGCAACTCAACAGGCAACATTTTGCATCCAACTCTGTATACTACTCTTCACGCAGGATTTGTATAGTCGGACCCACGCAACTGTGTACGATATTATGAACGAGAATATAGTGTAGACTCAGTCCGTACACGCACATGTAGTCCATAAAAAACGGAACCCAAACTGTTTTGGCCACAAATTGAGAGCAAGTATTAACCAAATGCATTGAAATTTTGTGCAAAGATCGTTAAACCAATTACAAACAAATAAATATTTCAGTTTTTAATCAAAGTGTAACCATATTTGCAGGAACACGAGAACGGTAGCGCCATTGAGCGATTGACAATTCTATTGAAGGATATTCCGTTCATACCGAAGACAATTAAAAAAAACCATTCAAGGTATTTATATGAACGATTTTTATGAACAGAAGAATTAGAAAATACCCGTTATTCGCACAATTCCTTGCTGACTTCAGTGACTTTGCGGTAATTTTCTTTCTTTAAATTTTCCAGGTTCAAAGCCAAGCTCAACTAGTGCGATGTTTTCTTCAATTTGGGCACTAGGTTTGCTGCTTCCCATAAGCCTGTCAAAACCACTTAATTTTTAAATCACTGTAGTGCTAATGATCACAGGATTTATACCCCTTGTGTCGCTAGGAATGGGAATGGCAGCTGGTATATCCAGGCTACCTTCACCCCTAAGCTCTGGAATGTATCTGGACAAGCTCAGGGGTGTCGCTAGTACCCCAGGCTCGACTAAACGAGACTTTCACTGGGAATCGAACCCGGGACCGCCCGCACCGCAGCATATTATCCTTTCTCGGGAAACTCATTCAGACATCGACTAGTACTATAATTTACTGTAATCCCCAAATGCATAACACAAAATAATACACCAGCATATGCAGCGCCCTCCCCCATGTTTGGGGATTTGGCAGCGCCATCTATACATGAAATTTGAACGCGAGGCCAAGATTAACATTTGTACCAAGTTTCATGAGAATCGGTCAGCACTTTACGAAGATATGATAAAACATACTACGGCTTCGTTTTTTACAGGCCACCCGGTATGTTGCAATGGCGGCAGTGCTGCCGTGCGCGCAGGGAGGGAATATCATTATAGAGGGGACGCTTTTCGCCGTGCAACGTACTGATTATCGTCGCTGATAAGCTGGTTCTGTGGAGTTGACACACACTGTTACGGATTATTACGAAGCTACTAATTTAGATGCCAGCGCAAATGTCCTCCTCACTCTCTCGTCCTAGCTAGCTAGCTCTCTCACTTCAGCCACAGCGTTTATGCGACGTCCCCACTATCTCCCCAAATGCATTTCAGGCCTCCGCACCTCTACCGTATATACATATACACATGAATACGTGTACACGTATACATGTACTAACGTGTATGTATTTATATGGACGCCGGGGCGTTCGTATACGAGTACGAAACGTTCAGTTCGCCGCGCGCTATCTCAACACCCAATCAAAATATATTCGCTCGTATATGCTCGAATTTTCGAAGCGAGGGAGAAAAAAAGACGGTAAAATTTAAAGTTACAAATGCGGCGATAGTGTGTAAGGGGTGGATTGTGGAACACTGACGGAAAATTTGTTCATCACCGTGGGGAGAACCTGCGCTCTACTGGTAACATGTTAGGGCAAAAAGTACAGTAGTAAAAAAAAAGTATGGCGTCGTTTTGCCTCGCTTTTTAATTTCGTGGTTTCCTTGTGTGTCACGAGGATTGCACTTCGAACGTAGGTTTCCTTCGTTGCCGCTTGACACGATGCGTTTGAAACTAGTGGCGCCTTTAGTAGGGAGACGGAAATGAAGCGCCACAAACGGATAAATTTGGAAGTACATGAAAGACAGGCACTAGCCCGTAGGAAAGCGATGAAAGCATGAAAGCGCCGCCTGTGTATAGATCCAGGCTTAAATGGTCCTGGTATTTTCACAGGGCAGCTGTGCATATTGTACGAACATTTGTACGAACCGATGGCTCAGTGGGTATGGGGACATGCTACGAAACCAACGGTCCCGGGTTCGATTCCCGGCG
>JAUJYS010003481.1:0-13038 GCA_033995665.1 Melogona broelemanni | reverse complement strand
CCCCCCCCCCCCCCCCCCCCCCCCCCCCCCCCCCCCCCCCCCCCTGAAACTAACTTTTCTAACTACAGTGTTCTTTTTCCTCCATAACTTACAATTTTCCACGAGTACAATTTTAAAAAGTGTGTCGACAGCGGAATAAGTTTGCATCATCAAACTGAACTTGCCAAAGATTTTGATCTGCAAATCGGCATATGTCCAGTTGCAGAAAATGTCCATTTGGCGTCGTTTCTAGCATTTAGTGTCGTTTTTGTGGGCATTACTCTGTACACAAAAAAAAATACTATATTACCAATTTTTAAAAAGAAAACAACTGAACGACTAATTTGTTGTGTAGACAAACTTTCATCAAATTCTAGGTTCAACTTGTGCAGAGCGTGGCACATAGTCTCATGAGGACGTTTTGACTGACGGATTTCTAAAGTCCAGGTCATCGAATCGCATATACGTTGGGGGTATGCGCACGAGGTACACTGTACACACACCTTTGAGTCTATATAGCCTTTACTCGATATTGAGTTGCATTTCTTTATTATTGGCACAATGGTAAATTAAATACGATGATACGAAGAACCCCCACCTACTGCTTTGTTAAGTTATGAAAAGGGTTCTTCCCCAGTGCAGGTTTCATTCGAGTCGATAAATATTTTATCTCGTTCATTGTTTTTGTGACGGACAATAGCGACGAATTTCGTGGCAAGACCGTTAAGTTGAGACCGCGAAGCACGTAGCACTTTGGAAGATCGGGTTTGTACTATCGGGGGCGGAGTTTTTAGAAACTTTGACAAGAACTTATGTCGCGTGCGTTCAAATTGCTTTCGGGCTAGTCCAATTAGTACTTAACGTCGTTGGTCAAAAATTAGGCAGAACGTCAACTGTCGATAATTTTTTTTAAAAATCAAAAGTACGTCTGATCAGCCGAGTGGTAAGCGTGCTAGCTCGACGATCAGATGATCTGGGTTCGATTCCCAGTGCAATTGATCGATGGATGGGCTTGTGGCTTAGCGGCTCCACCTCTGAATTCTGCCAAGAAAACTCAGGGGGCTCCTGCTCCCTGAAGTCACCAGGTGTCAGGGGATCAAAAGTCGAGGTCGAAATCGACGTCAAAACATGAAACAGTTTTGCGTTGCATAAAGAGGATATAATATATTTTGTCGCCATTTCGGCCTAAATATCAACAAATATGCTAAAACCTATTTGTATAAACAATATTGTGAGTCTCTGGCTGGCGGTCAGTAAAATCGAAAAAATTTAAATTTACGGCTCGAACATAACCGCAAATCATATGCCAAACGCAGCATTTGAATAAACTATGCCCAGTATATCCACCTAAGACCCACGCCGAATGGGTTACCTTACCGAAATATTTTTACATAGCCAAGTGATGAAATATCCTATGACCATTGAAGGATTGGAGAAACGGCAACATTCGGATTGGGTAATTTTTATTTACTCAAACCGAAACTCGAAAACCGAAACTTAAGATGGTGAAAAAATGTACGAAATTATCTGAGCTAATGCAATTAAAAAATTATTACATTAACAGCAGATAGTGTGACTCTCCTGCGAGTGCGTGGTTCTCTTCGACTCAAAGAGTTTCAGTTTTGATCTCCAGTTTTGGTCATAGGATAGTTCATCATTTCGCTATTTGCTTTTCAGTTTTGGTCATAGGATATTTCGAATACAGAGCCTGTTAAAATAAGGATAACCCCATCTTTGTCTTTAACTGGTCTTTGCCCCCCGCCATTGGCCCCCTAAAAGGGGCTGCTTGCGGGTATACATTGTAATTGTAATTGTAATTTCATCATTACGCTATTTGCTCCACACGGCTCCTACACCATTTAACTATAGGTTTACATAAACATGCACCAAAATAAAAATGGGTGAAAAGAAAAATAAACATGCACCAAAATAAAAAATAAAAATGAAAGAAAAAAAATTGTGCTGCAACAGCGCTACTTTCTCCTAACAAATTAATCTAAAAAAGACATATTCTTAAGAAAGAAAGTCTGGCAAACGGCGAAAGCTCATTACCTCCTAAATACATCGAACGCCCGACGCCGAAATGCCCAAAAAAAGCAGCTGTGCTAAACCAATGTCGCCATTTAATAAAACAACCTTGCTTTACAAGTACATGTACAAGTGTATAATATTACTTTATTAAAAAAAGTAATGAGAATGACTCTATATTATTTTTTAGAAAACTTATATACGAATTTACACTATTTATTTATTTAATTTAATTATTTTTTAATTTATTTTACGGTTTTATTGAATTAAAATTTAGATACTATATAAAACTTTAAAAATATATTTTGAGAAATTATAACGATAATGTATTTGGCACTTTCTGTTGGCATAAGTGTATTTTACAATTCGAAAATAATTGTGTATAAATTCATACACGGAGTATATGTTTCGTGAATGTTATTTTATGGCATCAATCTGATTACAATTACAATATATACCCACAAGAAGCCCCCTTTGGAAGGGAGCTATGGCGGGGTAACTCTTTAAACGAAGTAGTAGTAGTAGACGTATGGGGGGTTCTCATGATCTCACGAGGATAGAATAAGACCTAAATGTGCATTTACATAGCACGAGCGTTTTACGAGGTCCTGTAAAACCGGTTATCGATTCAAGGCATGGACGCGTCTGTATGCATATTCGTCTTGATCCGCAACACTTAAGACCGCGCTGAAATCGATTCGAACGCAGCGGCCGGGCTAACCAGTTAAGGGGGCGTGCGGGCGTCGATTTCCTTCGCGCGTTCTTCCGAGAGTCACGTTCGATTTTCATACGCACGTAAAAACGTGCAGGTCTCTCTCTTTCCAGTACGACAAAATGTTCTGACAATTTTTATCGCGAGGATATATTTACAGTCTAATGTGGAACGCTGTATCGATCAGACTAGGGACTAGGAAATGAGGCATAGTGGTGGGTGGTCCTGAGATCTTAATGC
This sequence comes from Melogona broelemanni, assembly GCA_033995665.1. Classification (NCBI taxonomy): domain Eukaryota; kingdom Metazoa; phylum Arthropoda; class Diplopoda; order Chordeumatida; family Chordeumatidae; genus Melogona; species Melogona broelemanni. Next base: position 10,079 of record JAUJYS010003481.1, on the reverse strand, counting down.
GGAAGCCGATGTATTTTACATACGAGTGATGTTGCGCAGCAATTTGCATGTTGGCGACTTGTTTGGAGCAGTCATAGGAAAGACGGCACACTTACGATACATACAATCGATGTATTGTTATTGACCGTACATGCAGTGTTGGGTAGGGACGGAACGGAAAAGTTCCGTTTCCCGAACTGGTTCATTTTTTCCGAGGAACTTAGGAATGCCTAGGTTCTTTTTGTACATGCACTTTTGACCGTACATGCAGTGTTGGGTAGGGAACGGAACGGAAAAGTTCCGTTCCCCGAACTGGTTCATTTTTTCCGAGGAACTTAGTTCCTACTAATTAGGTCTATCCTTTTTGCCATGACTTTCAATTTTCTACAAGTTTTTTTTATACAATAGTAGGAACTGCATATCATATTTTTGTATAAAAACGACTTCAACAAGAATATTTCAACAAATATATAGACATCCTGTGCCAATAGAGGGAAGCAGACAATTTCTTAAGTAAGACTGAAGTCTTAGGAGGACACGTAAGGACCACCGTCGTAATACAAACACAGACAGGGTCCAATCCCATTTCTGCATGAGCGCGCGCGCGCGCCCCCCTTCGATCGAGTACGCGTATACGCACCGAGTAATCCGGGTAACTTATGCGGCTAAAACGAAAGGCGGACGAATAGAACGCCGAAACTAAATTTCCCAGCAGAAATAGACGGGGAAAGTGGGTGGGAAGTAGGTGGGCGTGGGCGGAGACTACATGTGCGTGGAGATGGCACCACCAAACAGCCGACGCATCATCAGAGCGCATTCAGAAGCGGATGGGCGAGTCAAGGACTGCATATCCATAGAAAGGAAAAATGCGTAATAAAAAAAATCCAACTTGTGGACCACATCTCCACCGTCAGAGCCGGACGATGTATGTACGCGTTGCCTCAATAAATGTACATCACCACAGCGCTGGTGGACCAGCGGGGTGGACACACGGTCGCCGCGAAATGCAATGGGGAGGCGGACACTGATCTGTACCGACGCCGCGTTTCCAGGTGGTTGGTCAGACATCCTCCTCCTCCCACCTTTTGACTGGAGCGAACCATATCGTATATATTTTTAGTACAATAACAGGTCTTTTTCGTGTGCGGGCTATTGTTAGGCCGTGCGCCTTTTGCCTGTTGTTCGAATGCAGTGCACGGTACGGGTCTTCTTCGGCGAACTGGGTGCCCTGGGCCCGATACTAACAGTGGAGCCCCCCATTCCCCCACCCACAAATGATAGGAGTGAAGGCATGTTCCATCACTTTCGTAACTTGTATCGTGTCGTGTCGCATCGTGTTTCGTAATTTTAATATCTTATTGCCAATCTTTTCTTAAAATTGAAGATTAGAACAATTCTTCATCTTTATATTACATAGAAGATTAGAACATTAGTACGATATATTCGACAGCATTTCGTAATGCAGTCAAAAATCGAGTACCAGGTAGCTTTAAAAAATTGCGAATTTTCTTAAATTCGTTTTATTATAAAGAAAGTTGACACATTTAAATTATCGTATACCTTTACGACTTCATAAAAATTTAAGAATGTCAAACTGCTTTCAAAATTCACTATTAGCTTTTTGTAACCTTTTGTTTTTGGAATTGGATTAGCCGACTTAGTAAAAAATAGTACAATTTCCAGAAGTCAAAAATATTTTAGAATTAAAAATTCCATTGAAATGTCCATACAAACTCAACTTTGAAACAACGTCTTCAACTTTAGTCTGTTCATTTTACAAATAAATAAAAAGAACAGTCTCACAATTTTTATAAAAATTATAAATTAGCAAGTTCAGAAAGGCATTATGTTTTTAAACAATTCAAATCTGCAAGTAAGACTAGGTCGCACCCTAGGCAATAGCCCCTCTACTCCTGCATTCGTAAACGAGAACCCGTACACACTCGTCGAATCGAACGAACTTTGAATATGTAATTTATGTAACAACTGTTCGCGGAAGGGAGAAAAAAAAAAACAACAATTGAGGCGTAGCACGAGATTTGGAACGAAAATCCGCTCTCTGACAAATAAAAAGGCTATCGTCATGAGTCGCTAGCTCGAGGTAAAGGCGATGCACTAACACATACGCGATATACATGTATATACGAGTACATCACGCTGTGTGTATCGACTGGCGCGTCTGATCTATCTCGTTCTACAATACAAATAACAAACAACAAAAAATAGCAAATTCAAGTGCCGTGCGCGCGCGGCAGTTATAGCCATTTACTGCCGTCAAAAGTTAACTAGAGACGACCGCCATGATGCAGGTTAGACATGCAACAATAGAGCGCCACAGCAACAACAACAAAAAAAAAAGAACGACGTTGATTGTTCGGGAAAAAGAGAGATATATAGAACCAACCAGAGAGAATGAGAGAGCGAGAGATGGAAATGATGAGGCCGTGGCGAACGGATGACGACGCCAGCAGATATATCAATAGTAGGAGTGATTTGGGCGAAGGCGCCGGTTCACCGACGGTAAAGGATTCTGAACCTGGCGCCACCTTTCGGGCTATAACGTTTTTCCGCGTCAAGCGCTGTGAATTAATAATTTATTTATAAAGCTTAGGTTGTGGCCACATTTTCTTGTATGCGTTTGAATGGGAATTTCAGGTTGTGACTCAAAATGTTTGCTTGTTTAAATGACACATGCATTTGCCACTTCAAATACATTTTTTTATTATTATTATTAAATGGCAATGTCTGGAAACCAGATTGTCATCGATCGAATAAAAGAGACCCGGTGTCGGGAATCGAACCAGGGATTGCAGCACCACAGCCGGTTAAAATACTGACTGGGCTACGACGAATCGCATTTAAGGAAAACTAAAATAAATAACCAGTGTCATAGTTGCCAAAAATTATATTTGTTCATTGCAACCATCTTCGATCGATATTATAAATTAATTTCGTTCCGAAAAATATAACAAATTTATGGAAAAATGACTAGTATGGAAATGCATAGAAGCATGACAATTATTTTCAAATTTATTCATTTTTCTCAAATATTGCTGTAACGAATTTAAAATTTTTTTAAATAACCCGCAATAGTCAATGGCTCATATATATACAAAAAATCAACAAGGCATGTTCTTAGCCACAAACGGGGACACCCAAGTATGGCGCTCAGAAGCCGAATACCAATGTATTTGCCCGCGCGGCCTGCAAAACTGTGTGTGTGTGAGAGAGAGAGAGAGAGAGAGAGAGAGAGAGAGAGAGAGAAAGCACATGGGAGGTGTGCCCATCGGCCAGCAAATAAGAGAAACACACATCCTTTCGCATCTTATTATTTATTGTGAAATCAAAGCCGATTACGGGAGGAAATCTAATACAAAAGCACAGACATGCACTAATGGATATACACAAAGTGGAGCTTGGCAAATAAATACGACGAGGGTGGTGGCGGTGGTGGTGGTGGTGGTAGTTGGTGTGGGGGAGGGGGGGAGGTCACGAAATACCTGTAGTCGTGGCGGGGGAGGGCCTCTCTTGAGGGTCGGTCACCATACCAGAATGCGAACTAATTCGGTCAGAAGTATTCGACGCAGTTCAGCTCAACAACAGGGTTAGAATTTTTTTTTAAGTTTATGACGAGGCGGGTGTATCGAGACTTACAAAAACATTCCTTCCAATTTTAAAATTCCAAGTTGGTCAACGCTGGTTTTATAACAATTCAAACGATTAAAAAAATATATATATATTTGTTGCTTGAGTGCTTGCGTATAAATGCCAAGTATATTTCTTTACAGAATTAAAAGAAAATGCGATGTTACCATATTTATACACGTGTGTGGTACCTCCACTAGAAATAAACCCCACTTCCAAAATAATTATCAATATAATCGTCGATTCATGCCAACAATTGAAATTACTGTTAGTAACTGAAATTCGATAGAAAACTTGGTCGATCCTTAGATTAGGGATCCTATCATCATTTACCTTTAAAAAAACGTTGTTTTCGTAAACTCGACTGAATGCTTTTTTTTCGTAAACTCGACTCAACAAAAGCAATTGTAATTGCACAATACTTTCGAATCTAAGTCGCCGATTCCAACAGACGATTAAAAGTCTAAACCCAGAACGCAATTTCGAATTATCGTCGCACAAAACAGACTAGATCAACCGCAGATATATCAAAGGCCGTCCCAACAGAAAGAGGAGGTGGTTTAGAGAATGGGTGAGAGAGTTCCACCGGACGCTCGAGACCACATATGCAGAACAAGGCGCCCGAATAAATAGATCGACCCCCGCCAACAGCCGTCAACTGTCAGTCAGTCAGCGACAGAAAACGAAAAACAACCTCACTGGCGCAACAATAACAATAAAAAATAAATTGGTTCAACAATGGGGAGTGAAATAAAATTCGGCTTGCAAAGTGGGAGAGACTAGTTCTTCGGCAGAAAAATTAAAAAATAAAATCGTCACCGTCATTCCATCGGACGTCGATAGGAGGAAGGGAAGGGGGAGTGACTGGAAAGAATTACAATGCGTGTTGTTGGTCGAGTCTTTGATGCCAGCAATAATGATGGCGAATGTTGCAATTGGTAAAGCTAGTATTTCACTAGGCGAATAATCGCGGAGAATGCAGCTGAAGCGCGCAAATTACAGCAGCACGTGAATTGCAAAAAATGCAAAATTGCAACTGCACGTGGGCTGCGAATGCATACACAGCTAATTCGCTGGCTCCTGGCGACTAGATTTGAACATGTTCAATTCTATTCGCCGCGAATGCATTCGCGACTCACGTGCAGTGTCGCCTAATTGCTGTACTCTTGCTGCAATTTGCGCGCTTCAGCTGCATTCGCCGCGATTATTCTCCTAGTGAAATACCGCCTTAATAATGTCAAAGCGCACTCATTTATGCTTGTTAATTTGCCGCTCGTCGGGGGCGATTGGGTATATGAATAGGCACGTGCTCAAAGTACGCAAAAAATAATACATCCGAGATGCAGAGCGCCGTTAATACACTCTCTAGCATGTCGCCACCAACGTAGGTACTATTTTTTGCGAAATTGAACTACTTTTTCTCCGTAATAAAACGTCACCGTTTGAGAGAAAAAAAACTAGGCTAACCGTGATTACGAGCGTAGGAACACACCGAAAAAGAAATGAGTGAAAAGAAATCTCGGCGATGGCGTTTATCGTCGAAGAACGTCGTAATTAATTATACAATTGCGTGACAATCGTACGCGCCACTGCACTCGTCGTTGTACAGGGTGCGTCTCGTTATGCGTACGTACCATTCCTGGGAGACGTAAATTAGACATAAATTATATGTATTCGTTAAGAACTTGTTGAAATCGTTTGAAACTGGGTTGGTCTTTATTTTTTCCCATTCGATTTTTATTTTCAAATTTTCAATTATTTTATGTATTTATTTTTCATACACAATTTTTGCTGTCGTTATTAGCGTATAGCATTGTGAAAATGAAGTAAAATAGCCAAGGTACAAGTTAGAACTCTCGGTATTAAAGGAAGTGTTTATGGGATATTCGCTAGTGGCTAAGCAAAAAAAAAAATTTATCAATTTTATTTTTCAAAGCGGGAACTTTTAAGTGTTAAAAGGAAGTTAGAAACTGATAAATATTTTTTATTAAATCTGCAAAACCTTTCCTGTATGCCATTCGGTGAATATTTTCCTATATTTCCGATGTAATAAAAAACATAAATACGGTCGTAGTACTCGTCCAACTGGGTGGTCTAGCTCATTCCAGAATCTGTGGAGGCCACTCTTCACCGATCAGGTTGCCTCTGATTGGTTCACCCTTCCCTGTGACGTCACAATCTACACGTAGGCTCGTAAGCACGTGCTTGTCACGATAGCCAGACACTTAGCTCTGTCATGCATACAGTAGGTTTGCTGTTGCCAAAAAATACACGGCGACAATTTTTATACGGCTCGTAAGCAATGTCGCCAAAAAACGTGATAGCGCAATGTCGCAACGACGTACTCGACATTGTACTGGCCTTTATTTGTGAACGGCGTTACGCGGTTAGGTGTCAGATGCTCCGCGGCTTGGAACGGACGAATTCGCCTGTCCCCCTGGTAAAGCTTGACCTTAAATGACATAATTAATTGAGCTTCAATTGAGCATAGAGACATGAAGGTGCAGTAATCCTGTAGTTCAATAGGCACTACGGTGATTTAAAAAAAAAAAAAAAACAGTGCGGCCGTTTAGTCCATTAATGCATCCGATTACGGTGCGGACGGTCCCGGGTTCGATTCCCGGCAGAGGCTCTTGTTTATTCGACGAGCCTGGGGTACTGGCGTCACCCCTGAGCTCCCATTAGGGAGTCCAGAGTTTAGGGTGGATCCTGCAGCCTGGCTATACCAGCTGCCATTCCCCTTCCTTTCCTTGCCCCTCACATATCGCCATAGCGACACGAGGGGTAGTAATCCTGTAGTGATTAGCACTACGGTGATTTAAAAAATAAAAAAAAAATAAAAAACTGTATTGTGTCTCACTGAATATTTGAAATTTTTTTTGCATCTTTGAAAAAATTTGGCATTTCTTTCATTCTTTCCGCCATCTTGATTTTGAAAATTATTTTGAAAAACTTAATTTTGATTTCGCCATTTTGATTTTTGAAAAACATAATTTTGTTTCCGACATCTTGATTTCAAAAACTGAAAAAAATATTTGACACGCGCACTGTTTCTGTGGATGTAAAAGAGTTCCCCTGAAAACAAAAAAATAATTCTTAGCGTTTTCCCAAGCGAAATCTCATTAGTTGGGTGTTTTTGGCTAATTCGAAGCCTGAAATGTGCGATAAAAAATCAGGTTGTGCTAAAGTCAGTCTGCGTTGATTGTCCTTAAGATATTAAGAAATTATTGATTTTTTTGTAGCGTTGTGGTCGCTTTAAATCTGGGCAGTCTGGTCTGAATTAATCGATGAAGTGACGAAAAAGCGCCATATATTGGTGACGTCATCCACGAAGAGCGAACTTAAAAGTATGACGCGGTTGATCGGTGTTGGCACAACGCCGTCCTTATAGGCTACACGTATTTTGCGGTCGTATATCTGCATGGCGCGGAGAGTGTGCTGTATGCTGATGAACCCAGGCACTTTCTTTCTCCGTATTCAGGTGCACACAGTATCTATCTACCTTTTCTGACTATAGATGATCGCACTCGTTCACTCACTGAGCTGCTGTCACTTTCGATTGCGTTACCTTTACGTCTTCGTGAGACCCCCGGCTCCTTATGGGCATTGTGAACTTTTGGAATGGAATACAGTTTGATCGTGGAACTGTAATTGTTTAATCTGTTTACTTCAATTTTTTACATGGTGATAATAGAGCTTACAACAACGTATTCGTCTCATCAGGGGGGGGGGGGTACTTGGTCTTTGTTGACAACATCGGGTTTCTGATCTAGGACGTAAACGTGTACCTGACATCGAATTGACATCGATCACAATGCTTTAATTCCATTCCGATAGGCTTGGTCGGGATTTGAACTCGCGCTACGGAATTATGGAAGTTGAAAGACGTCAGCCATTCTCAATCATTTGCCTTGACGTCTGCCATCTCGCTTCAATTTTTTGATAGTGCGACGCGAGTTTGGTGGGGGAGGGGGACTTTCAGGCCTGGTGCGCAATTGAGTTGCAGCCAATGGCAGGGTCTCAGAAAGATATCTGATATGTGAGCGTGATATACCCATACCTATTGGCTCTTTATAATTTGTATTGAAAGCGCGGCACCCAGCTTTAGTCGTTACTTTTCACAATAGTAATGTAATTTCTGCATCAAAATTTCAACTGTATCGAAACGGTCGTGTTCTCCCCCATTGGTTAAAGCTCGTGAAACTGAATCGTGAAATTGAAAAGGTCGAAATTGTCAGCCCAACTTTGGGCCAAAGGTAGACCGCAGCTGCGCCATCTATTTATAACGCGAAGCGCCAATATTGCAGAGGCTTCCCTTTTTCTGAGCTCGTCAAAAAGGGACGAATTTGCGCGAGTTTCGAAGCAAAGCGAAAAAGGGAAAGAAAGGCGCGTCGTGCGCAAAGTGGGTTAGTAGGCACAGATCGCGAATGGTTGGGGGGAAGGAAAAAAAAAAGTGGGTACACAAGAATCATGTATGTTATAATAAACGGATTGATAACTGATAAGGCGAGAACGTACATGTTACTTTTTGGAAGTGCGCGCAACTGCACCTTCGCCCCCTAGTGTCCCGTTTGCATGCCACATCATCGCATAATCGACATTCAAAATGGCCGCCGTGCACGCGGCTCGTGGCGGTGCGTACTGGCTGGCGACCAACGAGATGTCAAGCGCTAATCGAAGGGTAGAAACCAGAAACAGTCGGCTTAAAATGGTCGGTCCGGGATGGCATATTTTATTGCCTTGCTTTATTTTTCGTTTAACAGTGAATAGTGCTGAGTGAGCTTCTGTACCCCTGATAGTGATGTTAAACTATCGGACCATTTCACCTGTAGTCCAGGATCTAATAAACGAGAGTTGTCTCTGGGAATCGAAACCGGGACTATCGAACCCACAAGTTGATCGCTCTACCGACTGGGCTACGACAAACCTTATGCAGTTTTTAGTTTTTTTAAATTTAAAATTAGTAAATTAAATGGGTATGACTGTGTATCCAACATTGTCGAATTGATCAGAGAAAATAAAAAAATAGCATTTATTGAACTGATGAAATTAACCAAAGTAGGTCTATTTGGGATGCACGTGTTGTATGGGCTACATGGGAATAAATGTGGAGGAACTTTCTGGAAGCATTGCGCAAGGTCGCCCACCATATGGATTGGTCTGTCTTCATTTGTCATCTGCGATCTAGTTGACGTGTAGCTCGTTGGCGGCGCCTTCGTAATGTTGACAAACACCCGGGTTCATTATCTCTTGAAAATTTCGGCTTACTTTTTTAAAGGCACCGTTTGGCAACATTGGCGAATTCGTTTGCGAATGTCAATTTTCTCTATGCAGGTTTGGTGGCCACACAGAATTTGCGGGTATCCTCCTGAGACTCCTTGCCCTCTTACAAGTATTTGATTTCAAGCTTTCTGCTCGCGTCTGCTATATTCGTTAGCACCGGTTTTGTATTGCACCCTTGTCGAAGTACCACCTATTGCTTGAGCTTGTTTAAGATATTTAAATTATTATCAGGCGGAGTTACTATTCTTTTATAAAGATTTTTTAAACTTTGTGCTAAATAAAAAAGTAGCTTTCTTTTGAAAATATATTTTTATTCTCTTATATCTGTCGTCTCTCTGTTTTTTGTTTTTTTTTTAATGTGCGAATTGTTTTTAAGTGTTAAATTTAAATTTGTTTTAAAATGTGTGATTTTGCATTATAATCCGGGTGGATTTGTGAATCGTTTCGGTGTGGATATCGGGACTCAGGAAAATAATATGTCGTCCTCCACCGTATGCCAGGTAGCTGGTTCTGCTTGCCACCGCCGATCTTTCGGTGGCGCCCTCTCCCAATCTCGATATCTCCTTTTATTGCTTTGCAACGGGCGATTCCCCCCGATTTCATTCCCATTTATTGTCGGCCGACACGTGTTGATAACCTATTCCGAATTCGATTTTTATGAGCTCAACCGTGTAACTAGAATTTGGGTGTATGATCCACCTCGTTCGTTTCTGTCGATAATGACATATCTAGAGTCGACAATAAAATTAATCAACTTGTCTTTATTAATGGGCGGGCCGGGAGATTGCCGACAATGTATCTCGTTTGCATGCGGCGATAGCGATTGAGATTTAGTTGACCGCGTGTTATGTAAACGACAGTTAATATGAATATGGCAGTAAATTGTTGAGCCAATCTTAACATAATTAGTAAAAAAAAATAATGGCATCTTATCGCGTACGTAAGATGCTCATAAAGTAATATTTTAGTATATTAAATCAAGATTTTTCAATTTTTTTATTATTCAAATTGCTGACAAAGACACTGTCGTTTAAACAGCAACGCTTTCAGCTCCTGACCTTAACTATACAAGTTAGGTAGCCAGGAGCTTGGGAAAAAACAATACATAAAGTTGAAAATTACAGTGCTTGGACAGCCGCCACGGCAAGTCACCCAAAACAATTGTGAATAAG
>JAUJYS010003480.1:0-13038 GCA_033995665.1 Melogona broelemanni | reverse complement strand
GAGATGTACAGAAAACCTTTTATGACAAGGTTAGGCAGGACAAAGGTAGGAAACTCGATTTTATTTATATAGATATGTGGTATATATTATATTATTACATATAGTACGTACCGATGACTCAGTGGGTATGGCGACATCCTACGAAGCGGACGGTCCCGGGTCCGATTCCCGGCGCAGGCTTTCGTTTATTCGTTAGCCTGGGGTACTGGCGTTACCCCTGAGCTTCTATTAGGGAGTATAGAGCTTAGGGCTGGATCCTGCAGCCTGGATATTCCAGCTGCCATTCCCCTTCCCTTCCTTTCCTTCCCCGCCCCTAGCTTGTGTTCGTATAAAAGGGATGCCGCACAGGGAGTGGAACCCAGGACTATCGCCCTCCACAAGCGGCGGCGTGTAGTACAATTTTCGAGAGAATTATCAAGACGTGGTATTTTCTCTCTTCACTCTACTTGCCAATATTTCTTTATTTCTATATAGAACGGCACAAAAAAATGCCTGTTGTTGTTTGTGAAGGTGTGAAACGGTGATTTGCTCTAATTGAAAGCAGAGTGTGTACAAGGGTTGGACAAAATAATGGTAACAGATCTGTATAAGGTGCACAAACAGATCTGTTTCCATTATTTTGTCCAACCCCTGTAAGTTGTATACCGTGTTCCAGCGCGTGGGACAATGGAATAATAATAAAGAAATAAGTTATGTGGGTCAACGGCACACGCCTCCCTCGCTGCGGTTATGCTCATGTGGTTCACAGACGCTAAAGAAAATTTAAATTCCGATCTAATTGAAATTCGCAGTCGTTAATTAATGCAAAAATATGAAACCTGAATATCACGCTGACATCAAGTTGACACAGATGCTTATCAGACCGTGATCCAAATCATGCTCAATTTATGTTAGGTGTTGACTAAGACATTGGCTGGTGGTGTTTTTTCGTCTGCGCTAGACGGAAAGGTGGCGAAAAAAAATAATTCTCGGCTAAAAAGTGAATTTCGAATTTTTATCGAACGCTTCTCGAAAATATATTTTTTTTACAAGTGGAACAAAAACCACGTTAAATTTACAGAATATAAAAATTAAGACCGGAAAGCATTAAATAGAAAGAGAAAAAATATATTACTCGTGGAAAAATATTGTTTTTAGATGTGTTACATTAATTGGTGAAGTTTACAGGATGGAAGTTGAAAAAATGAGGTCATTATTTATGATTATTCTAAAAAAAAACAAAAAAAAAAACAAGATGACTTCAACCAATGTATTTTATCATAAGTTAGTTAGGCAAACGATAGTGGACAAAGTTAAGCAATTTTACAAACATAACAAGTTACTGAAACAATTAACAATTAACGATTTAACGGTTAACGATTTTTCAAAATCATTAATTCGAAATCAATTATCGTCCACCAGAACGGAAATAGTTAAAAAAAATCAAGAAAAATACAAGCAATAATAGAAATATGAACCTGTCACTTGTTGTTAAGTCCTCCGTGTCGTCTTCGGACCCCGACCCTCGATCCCCCGACACCTTGTCACTTCAGGGAGCAGAAGCCCCCTGAGTTTTCTCGGCAGAATACAGAGGTGGTTTGCCATTGCCTTCCCCCGCGCAGTACCACGAGCCAATCAAACGATCGGATGCGCTGGGAATCGAACCCAGATTCGCTGGTTGGTGAGCGAGCACGCTACCTCTAGGCCACAGCGGACTCAATCTACTAAAGGAATCGCTGGGATAAATAGATTTTTAGATATTTTCATTAATTTAGAAAGTGATTTATTTTTGTTTTAATCGAAATAACGGAAAAGTTCAAAATTTCGTTTGAAAATGAACTAGGAACGATTAAGGGTTTCTTTCAAATTTTGTGGAACTGCAACAGGGACTCCTTTTTATGTAGGAGGAACGGGAATTAGAAGAGCTTCCTATACAAAAGGAACCAACACTGGTGATGGCCACCAGATGCGCTTTTGCTCCTATAATACTGCTCCAAGTGAGTTCAGTGGAAATACCACCAAAGACGCTCGGACACGGTGGCGGGCGAGTTTAGCGGGCGCTGCGTTCTCAAGAGTACCGGGGTAGACGAGAGTGTTTTCGGCTTGCGTGCAATATTGCTCGCGCCCCGTTCTCGAGAGATGTACGAGTGACGGTGCGCCGAATAGTGTCGTATGTTGCGTGTACGCGGAGGAAATACAACGTTATACGGTTATTGTTTTTTTTCTCCGGTCGTATAGACTGCTAGACGCTGCAACAGAATTCGGCACAGCTGAGGGCAATCGGATTTGCGGATGCGAGCGTGCTCATCACGGCGGGGCCGAATCTAAGATAAATATTTACGAAATTATACGCTCTGGAGATATACGGTTTGCTTGTGTGTGCCAAAGAGATGCGAGGGCTAGAGCAATGGCGGGCTTTTTTCTTTAGCCATTGCAGCAGACTGGTGTGATGACGTAGGAACTACGCCAACTAAAGGTTTAAAAATTCCTGATCACCGTAGTGAATATTACAACCGGAGATTATTTATCCCTGGTTTCGCTATGGCAATGTATGAGGGGCATATTTTTGCCAGTTTTCCTACTTCTCCAGAGTGTGTCAACAGTGGAACAGTCTTGCTGATGTTGTGTTCCGTTGAGTCGGTTCTGGCTCTTGGTGATGTCATTGACAAGTACTCTCCAATTGGTTTTAGGAACCATCTTTTCATAAACCAGGTAGAAGCTATTAGAATATGGCATATTGATGTTATCTATTGTAATTGTAGCTCAAACGGTGGTATCTATCTCCGTTAATTGGGGCGCTGCCTTCCATTCAGGGTGAAGCTTTATCTTGTATGGAAATCTGAATCTGAATTCAAACGGACATTGCAATTCATATGTCTGAATTGTCTAGCTGCAACTACGCCTTCTAGAGAATATAATGCGCCATATGCGAGGCCAAGCAAAGTCTTTCGGCATTTATCGGCGAAGCCACCACCTCATTCATATCTTTGGTTGCCTGATTGCGCCACACAGACTCGTACGGCAGCTGAGAACAGCCATAAACTGTGGGCCCGCCCTCTTTTGGTGGGTGGAACGGGGTTACGAAAATCCCATATCATCCTTATCATCATCATCATCATCGTGCGTACGGTATTCTTTTTTTGTAGGGAAAACGCGGATCGAATGACGATGATAAACGCGAGCCCAAAAGCAAAAGTATCTAGGACTGCATCATGAGTTCTCTTACTTTTAAAAACTGCAGTATATTTGAATTGTTTGTGAGTCTTGATGTTTTATGTTTTGCGGGGGGAGGGAAGAAAAAGAGTACCGTAGTCGATGGCTCTTTGTTATTGTTTGTAGTAGCGCAAGCGTAAATAAATAATCTCTTGCGCTGCTAAGTTCAAATAACTTGCGTATTCAACCCCCGTAACTTTCACCGACCTCGCAAATTGTGTCGCCTGGGGTCCACTCGTGTGGATCGATGAAACAATTTAAAGTAGAAACTAGAACTCGCAATTCGATTGAAGAAACCTTCCGTAGAATATATGATAGAGAGGTACAATAAACCAATTTTTTATTTATGTTATTTTATTCCATTGTAAGTTTAAAAAATCGTTTGATGTTTCAGACGAAGTTCTGGAATTTTTTTAACGAATGCAAAATATTGATCGTGTACGAAACGTTGTTTTTAGTATACCGTAAATTTTATTGTGGAAAAAGTCTTCTGTTTTCCAGCAGATCCGTAGGTATTTTAATATTGACCCTAGTGATTGAATCTAGAACAAAAGTAGCTCAAATACAATTTTGTGTTGCTTAGGCCGGAAGCCATTATGAAGTTGCCAAAAAGTGCTGCGTTTTGAGATAGTTAAAAACAAAAACACTATAATACATTGACTATGACTTTCACGGAAACACAAACCTCAGACAATTTTGTGGAAATAATAATAGCTTCGAAATAAATAACGCGAAGAAAAGAGCATGTTTTTCAGAATACGTTTCGGGTTACAACGCATACAGCGCAGTATTTTTTCCCCCACTTGACCAGAGATCATACAAATTACGTGGGTTCTGACAAAATTGCGAAATAAACAAATAGCAATTAAAACTTTGACGTAACCTCTGTGGCGTGCGACGGTCACGTAAAAAACCAGAAACAATAGATTTAGCCAATCCTGATAACGCCAGTGGTGGTCGTACACGTGTACGTCAGTGGAGATTGGTTAGAACGGTTACATTTGGTTTTGTTCCTTGATATATTTAACCTTTTTTTCCTCTTTCGTTCGAGTGCGTGCTGTACGTCAACGAGTGTGCCAATATACGCGTGCCTATCCTCCTGAGACACGAGATCACTACTGGACAAATTTTGTCCTTCAAAAAAATATTACGCATAACCCACTCGCTCACCCGATTGTATTCGCCCATCTGAACTGTGCTCGAGAATTTTGAATAATGCTTTATAGTGGGCGCGTTTTACTTTCGACGACGCGATCTGTGTTTCAGGACAGCGCCTGCGATCTCGAATGCTCAAATTTAGCCCAATCTCAAGCGCAATTCCTATTTCTTTCTTGCCGTCATAACCCAGTCGGTTCGATTCCCGACGCGGGAACTCTTTTATTCGATCCCAGGGTACCGGTGAAAACGTGCCCCTCCGACAGTTTCTAAAACGACAGTTTAGGGTTACAGAATCTCCTGTTATGGTATTCCCTGCAACGATAGCGAAATATTAAAAAAAAAAATTAAAAAGGCATACAAAAACGGCTTCGACATGGATTCTATTTGGAACGCTGTAAGGTGCCCCGGGGGAATGGGATGACAGCGGGTATATCCCGTCTGCCTTCACCCCCGAGCTAACGAACAAGCAGCCTAGGGGGAGTTAGCCACACCTTAGTCCCAGACGAGGCCTCGGCTACGAGGGGGGTGCAGTCACCAGTACCCCAGGATCGAATAAACGAGAGCCTGCGCCGGGAATCGAACCCGGGACCGCCCGCTCCGGAGTATGTTGCCATACCCACAGAGCTAGACGAGACGTAAGGGTCTGCGGAGGAAGTATGCAGCGCCGCGTGTGCACACACACACGCCAATATAGCCGCACTGCAGGTTCCCCAACCAATCTAATCGGCCGTAACGATTTTCCGCATGCTCGACTGCCTAGTCCTGTGTTATATGCTGTAGCTGTGCATATGCATGCATGTGTCTCTCTCTATCTGGTTCTGGCTCTGGCTCCAGTCGAGTTAAAGGACCTCCTCTGATGCCATTCCGAATTATTTTACGAGATTCTGGCATGCGATGTGGTGGAGCCCATTGCGCGCGTGTGTCTCTCCACACACCCCCTCCATCCCACCCGCACTCTATCTGCGCCCACGAGTAAGCAGTTACAGTGGCTGTACAAGGTAGGAATGGAGCGCTAGAGCGTACAAGAAAAAAAGTGTCTTGTTGGAGGGCGCCAATTACGCCAAAAAGCGGGGTGTGGCGGCGCCGCAAATCTCAGGTGCAACGCGAAAGACATGTCAGCCGGCGGCAATTCCCCCCCCCCCACCTCCACGTTGATAATACTGTACGTATGATAATCATAAACAGAAACTGTACCAATACTTTGTCAACTGTTCTCTTTGTTAGGTCTAATACAGGCGTATCCACCTTGATATGTAACCAAATGGTGACCTGGAAATTATTGTCTAGCCTAGGCTTAACATCTTTCACATCTTTGACGTGTACCTAATCATCATGGCGTTTAGCGAAGAGCAGGATAGCATAGTTTCTACTAAACCTGAATATTTTTGCAACAAACTACATGTTTTTTTTTTATCTGACCAAATTTGAAGGTTTTGTCGCTCTTCTTCGGGGGGGTGTGGTGAAACTGAAAGCGCGGTCTGACTGAAACTGAAGGTGCGGTCGTTGTAGCTCAGACGGCTGAGCGGGCCGTCTGTGGTGTGGTGATCCCGGGTTCGATTTCCGGCTCGGACTCTCGGAATTCGATCGCGGGGGTGTTGTACCACATAATTCTCAAGCGTTTAGAGGGTGCAGTGTTTGGTACAGAGAGCGTTATTTATTACAGGAATTGACAAACGTGCGCGACATGCAAAGTTCAATATTAATTCGAACCCTACTGTGCTCGTAGACGTACAGCAGCGGTATTTCGCAAACCCTTCTGCTATGTAAATAAGACATGAAATTCGGTGGTACTGCGCTCGAACTATCGACCATTCGCATGAGTAGGCCCAGGCAGACACAAACGCGCACAAAAAATGAAAATCGGCACGCAGGGATGAGTCGGCCAGGGGAGGGGCGGAGCGCTGGGGGTTGAACCCGTGGTGCGTGGCCAATCCTCTCTCTCTCTTCCACCCCCACAAAATACCCACACGCCACCCCCCTTTGCCACACAACCCCTTCCACCCCCTCCCCGCGCCACCGGCATGCAAATAGGCACGGGCTACACACACAAGTCGCATGGGGCTGCAGACTGATGTCGTCATATAATGTGGAGCGGTAAAATCTTTACAATGCAGCGGAGATAATTCGGTCACCGCTGAGTCAACATGGGCCAATGGGAGCACCGGTAATGTGGACAGTGCGTGGTCCCGTGCAGCGTGTCTACAGACAGTCCGCGGACCCCTCCTACCTTTACTATCCGTACACAAATTAGGCACGTTTCATACAGTCACCGTACAGATAGTCGTCTACATGTATCTGCATGCTAATTCGGGTTTTTCCACTTTGTATAGCAATATTCTCCGTACTTTGCCGTTGAAACCCTGGCGGTAGTGCGACTGTCTTACGCGACGATCCCCGATTTGATTCCCGCCTCGGGAAATGTACCCTTGAGATATTGCCTAAACGACACCATGGGTACAGAATATCATGTAATACGTGCTATATTTACTACAGTGGTGACACGACAGTGATGCCAAAAACGAAAAGTGCTCATTATAAATCTTGATGAATTATATTTAGATTTTGAAATAGTTCTACTTACTTCATAATGTATTTGATTATTTTGTGATTGAACTGCTAGACTTCAAACTGGTTTTGAAGTACACGTGTTGTTAGGGCAATGTTTCCCAAATGTTTTGGCTCGCTGAGCCCTTTTTTAGAACCAATTTCAATGGTGGAGCCCCTTAGAGGCTATCAATTAATCAAGAAATTACGGAGCCCCATTTATTACAAGTTAATGTCGTTTAATTATTAATTTTAGTTCCAGAAGTGGCCACGAAACCCCAGGGGCTCGCCCATAATTTGGGAAACGAGGTTCTAGACATTTCCAGTAAAGCAATTCAGCTAGAAAAATAGAATGCCCATTTTTTGGAGCGTAGCCTGTTCCGGCCTGGCCACCTTTTGGAGCACTAAACAGCCACGTGCGCTTCTACGATATTCCGAGAATGAAGTCGAAAGAAAGCGGCGGACGTCGTGTGAGACGTGATTGGCATTGGTTGGTGCGGTCACGTGATCGCGAACATCCATCACTGACGACGGACAATGTTGCCAGTTGCCCGTTCATTATGAAGTTATCTGGCCAAGATTAGAGTAGGTCCTTGCCGGTTGCCCCGCCGTTTGCTGCTTGAGGTCGGAAGTGACGGGGATAGACTTGCTGACGAGCTCCGACCTTTTATCCTATTAAGACCAAAGAGCCAGCTTTGGGTAACTTATACTAATGTCCGGGGTTTTATACTTGCAAAGTATTTGTGCGGATAAGAAATCCCCTCTCATCTTGCCTTTCTACAGTACCAGAATTAATTTTGCATATTTAAATTTTCACTATGTATCCGTACCGCTCATATGGACATTTTCACGCTTCTGGATAACAATTTTTTTTTTTTTTTTTAAACCTTGGCTAACGAATTTTCAATTTACATACTTAGTTTTTTACTTTATCGGAGTCCAAAGCTTTTGTGTCAGCCTTACTAATAATATCAACTCGGGTATTTACATACTGTTCGCTTTTCTTATTCTGGTTGACCTTATTCTGTGGATATTTTTTCGCTCACCAAATATCTTGAGTTATTGTTTCTCCCGTACAAGAATCTCTAACTACGGCTTCCGAGCTCTTGATGCAAGTACGCTGCGTTGTTTATTACGTGTATTGTTTATCCTGCAATGCACGCCACTAATGTGTGATTGCCTGATCACGGGGCAGCACATACGTACCAAACGAACGACGCACCAACGAATTGATGCTGGTGTGCCCGTTGATTGTTTATCCTGCAGTGCACGCGAGTATTGCGTGATTGCCTGATCACGAGCAGTACATACGTTCACTCCCCATTAACGAATGCACGAACGAACGTTCAGCTTGCAATCGTTATTTCGTTATTTACTCGCCTTTATTTTGATAAAATACCTAAACATTTGCTAATGAAAACATTAACAAAATTCGGTGGTCCTTGAACAAATTCTCTTTACTTTAAGTATGCTTTTATAATGATCAATTACCTGTAATTGAGTTTAGATTATAAATATCGCAACGCGTTGAGCGAGTTAGGCAAGCAGCTGGCGAATGCCGAGACAGGTGATGGAGAATCGGCTAGAGGAAATTATAATTTGGCAGACCTGGTGGAATCGCCCAGACCGTGGAGGAAAAGACGATATACGTCTTCCTATGTACAGTTCTACCCCTCTTCTCCTTTCTCTATATACACATGTATATCTATCGGCGAGCGACGAAAGAGGATGATGATGATGATGTGGTTCTGATGATACTTATTCTCTTTGAGTGCGTCGTTCGGGGGGTCGGATTTGTATTCAGCGCAAGCACCGTGCTCAGCGGATTTTTATTTTCTCTCACAACGTGTCAATATCGAACAGCACAGCGCCCGATGTAATGTAATGGCCGCACACGTGATCCGTTCCCGGCGTCACCGCCAGTGTTGCACCACTTGCGAATCGGTAATAAATCTACGGAAGGCTGGCAATGTCGCCGGATACGAATGCCGATATTTCCATCCTTCGAAAAAGTCATTTTTCTTTTCTAAATATGAGACGTGTTATGCGCATCGCGGGCTGAGCCGTTATTTATCCTAAATTCTGAATTCCTATGGGGATTGCGGAGGCGCGTTTGCCGAATTTTTGACGAATATTGCCCATGACCAAACGAGAAAAAATAGCAAGATCCAATGGTCACGGATAACCTTCAGAAATATTTTCATTATTTAGTAGTAGAACAACTTCGACGATGACTTCAGCTATTTGATCATGCCCAATTTGCTGTTGTGTGTGAAGGGCTTATTTTATATATCACACTTAATGGAAAGATTTGTTATAATGAAAAGATGCAGATAAATCACTGAATACCTTTATGTTAATGGGATGGTTGAACCTTTAGTCGTTATTTTGGGCGCCAATACAAAAGTTCGTATAAAAGCTAAGAACTCCATTAAAATTAGATGTACGGTGTAGGTACATGTGCTGCATATCTGTTCAAAAGTTGATTCGCTGCAAGCGTAAGCGTGATCAGAGCATAAAATTAAGTCATTTTTTTGGATGTTTATTCGTGTGTCATCAACCCATGCTATAACTTGGCTGGTTTGTAAATCCTCAGATATGTTTTTACATATGCCAAATGTGAGCAAAAAAAAATTTGAACAACTGTTTGTGATCGTACGTAAGCATATTTCTCGCTATGTGTGCGTAATTTGAGCACACTGTAGCCTACAGCCAAATCATAAACCTTGCCAATCCATCTTTCCCCTTTTTTCCTAAAAAAAACATAGCTTGTTTTCGAATTTGAAAATAACCATAAAAATAAACGGGACTACTAACTTGTTTAATATTATTTTTTTTGACGCAAGTGATGAGAAATATTTCGCTGGCACAAAATATAGGAGGTTTGTATTTTTTCAATTTTATTTTATTATTTTTTGTTTTTCGTTGCAGAGCGAACAATCGCATTAAGGAAACTTAACCTTTATTATTATTGCGTATGATAGAAAAAAAGGGTTCGTATTTCAAACGACGAAAAAATGGAACGCATTTGGGCTGATTTTCTTCAACTGTATTATATTGGTCGTATAAAATCAGAAAATCAGACCTGCATGTCTAATATATTATTGGATGAAACGAATCCCCTCAAAAAATTATTAATATTTTTCAGACAAGTGTTTGCTGTACACGCGTGTCAATGGGCCCCAACGTGCGTTCCTTGGATGTATAAAAATGTGCGATAGCTTCCAAAAGGCGTTAAAATGTCAGTTCAAATCCACAGACGTGGACTAAGATCTCAGGAAAATATGTACTTGAAGTACAGAATCATTGCTACTAGAGGTAATTAGCAAAGTTTAGAAAAAAAAACAATCACGATTTTCATTTACTCGTTTTTATTCATGGGTCACCGAAAAAACTCCAAACATGGAATATAAATGGAACCTACATTTGTATCGTTCTACATCTCAATTATCCATCCTGGCCTTGCTAATCAATAATTTTTTTACCTTGCCGAGTAACAAAAAATACGCTAGTCCATTCAACTGAAAATGCGTGTTTTGGCATACTATTTCTTTCACAACGTAATTAGTTATAATGGCGTAGAAAATTGCCCAGGGACAATAAATAATTTATGTTGTGCTTGCCGCCGTAAGTAGAACCACTCACGGCGGGTGATTTCTTTTTTTTTTTCATACTCTGTATTTCACCAATCGAATCTGTGAGAATTTCTTTTCGTTGCCACGGTGGCGCTACCGGCGACTATCAATTTCCCGATAGACTGCGTGCGGCGAACTTGATCGTCTTTCTTCTCGTTTGGGCCAGCACTAGCCTATCTGCAAATGGACAATAAATTACTGCGCAGTGCTATGAACTAGAGACCTCTTTCGCGACCACCCTCGCGATGTTGATTTATTTCCAATCTTGTATATTACGTATTAAGTAAACAGTGGCATGATGTTAGCAAACAGTAGCTTAAAATAAATTGCCTTCTAATTTAGCTTGCGCTTGTGTGTGTAATATGAGAATAAACATTGAAATTGTCAAATGGGGAAACGATATGATAATGAATAAACGTATTGATTACACAAGCGATTTATGGCCTTTTCTACCTCAATCATAAAAGATATCGGATATTATAAATCATAATATTTGGAATTCAGCAATGTAAATTATACTCCAATAAGCTTGTCAAAGGCCTTCAGATTGTGTCAACTGCATTATAACGAAAATAACGTAGAAAACGGTAATATTTTATCGCAAACTTACGTCATCGCCATGATTTAACAACAACAATCACGGTCATATCAGAAAAGATGCGTTTGACAATGACTATAAATCTGTATCATTAATTTCTGACGAGTCTTTGAGGAGAGAAGCTTGAAATGAATTAATCATTTTCATTAGTGAGGGCGATCACAAAAGTTCTTTTAAATTAGCCAATACTCCTGCGAGGTTCGAAATGAAAAATGCTAACCTCCCTACTCCCGTGTCCAAATATTTGTGCTACATTTTTTTTCACTGTTGATAATGAGTCTTACCAACGTATTCGTAACAATACACTCTTCGGGTTGACCTGGTAACTTCTGACTCAATCTTTTAACGTGTACCTGACAACAAACGGCTTCACTTCCATTCCGAATTAAGGCAAGTGTACAATTTTTTTATGCCAAGACAAAATTCCTGAGGTTTCGATCGGGATTTGAACCCGCGTCCGCGTAGGCGAATACGCTAACCACTACGCCACACGGCACCGGAATATATGCCATTTTCTTGTTGTGTATTACTGTGCCGGGTGCTTCCTGCAATTAAGTTGGAAATATTTTAGAAAATTCAAAGCAATTGTCGGCGCAAAAATGCAGGTCTTAGGTTCTGGCATTAAGAGTCTTGGAATAATTTAGATATTGATTGGGACACGCAATTTCTCCCCAACTATTTTTTTCTCGAATTCCTTCAGTGCACGGAATTACAATCATTGGCTAATTTCGAGTTTCTTACGTGCACGTATCGATCGAGACTGCTGTGTAGGGAAAATGTTCATCCAAAAATAATTTACAATTTTTTTCTTCTTTCATTCGAATGGCGACCGACAAGGTCTAATAACATTATAAATATGCACGCGAGCGGCGCGGAAACCAGACAGAGTAATAAAAATATAATAAGCAATTTATATTTGAGGAGCAAAAATAATGCCCTAATATCGTCTCAATCCCACTCGATGCCGTCTGTTCTTCGGCTCGAAGCACAAAACTTTTCCATTTAAAGTTTTTGTCACAAAAAGAAAAAGAAAAAAATAGAAAATCTCAAAACACGTAACGACAGTTTTTATTATACGCCGCTTCTGCTCTACTGACGACGGGGATTTAGGGATCTTAGATAATGGGAGAGACTGCGCGCAACAGTTTCCAAGAATGTCGGCGCGGTTCATGATAATTCTGTATATACCGTGATGGTATTCAAATTCCCTCCTTTTTAAAAAAAAAAAAAAGAAGAAAATTCGCTAATGCGAACAATTTGGAAATTTAAAAGCATCCACCGTTATCTCGGATTGGTATACAGAGCGCATTCACCTTTTTCCTAAGTACTTTTCGAGAACGACCGAACAAACGAATGCGGTTAGCGCGCAATGCCTAGGCTAGCACAATTTTCTCCCGGAGCTCAAGTCTACGGCTCGTATACAAGATCTCTAACCAGATGCCGAAAAAAAAAAGAGAAACCAAAAAAAAAAAAAAAAAAAACACCGGCAAGCTGCCCAATATATCCTCCTAACAGCTAACACACTTTACATGGTACTTCTCCAGAATATCAACTTTAGAAAAACAAGCTGAGAAACTTTTTTCGTTCGCCATCCGTTCTTTATGAACCAGTTAGCGCGCCCGTCTTTGGTGCAGCGATCCCGGGTTCGATTCCAGGCTCAGGTTCTCGACCTGTGAAAATGTGCCTCTCCATACAATGCTTAAGCGTTTCGTGGTGTACAGAATATCCTGGAGTAACAGTGACGAGACACGACAGTGATGTCAACAATAAAAAATATTTGTTATTACAAAGATACCTACTTATTTTTTTATTTTTTTTATATTTATTTTTATTATTTTTTTAAATAACCGTAGCGCCTAGTGCACTACAGGATTACTGCACCCTCGTGTCTCTATGGAGATATGTGAGGGG
>JAUJYS010003479.1:0-13039 GCA_033995665.1 Melogona broelemanni | reverse complement strand
CGTGCACAGCGCGAAATATTTTAATTTGTAGTACATTTTAGTTAGGATCTTAGTTGCTGCCATGCATTTTGCGACTGCAGGACCTTGATGTTCCTGAACTAGGGGCCCCAGGTTGGGGTCAGCCAAATGTTTGAGGTGGGGATCCAACCCACCTATTCCCCCTGCAAGTCGAACCCAGGAAACACATAGCAGCAGAAGCAGAAAGTGCACAGCTCTATTTTTATGGGAATGCATAGAATTTATTAAAATCGGGTGAAGAGCAATTTAAAAACAAATAATAAATTCAAAAATTTAAAAATTAAACGGTTCAAATATTAAATTACGGAAGGAATACATTTCAAGCAACACATAGAAGGAAGGGAAAGCACGCGCAGCGCATTTTTTTATTACTCTGACATAATCAATATGATTAATGGTAGAACGCGCAAAGCGCGAATTTTTTTTTAAATCTGATAAATCCAATAGAATTAGGAAAAGAGTCAAGGGGCTCTGCGCCCTAAGTACCCGACCTCCCTAGGGGGTCCACTCCGCACCCAAGGTGATGGGATCAAACCGAGCCCCCTAGGGGTCGACCAAAAGCAAGAAGTGAGAGGGTCAGAAAAAGAAGTGTGGTGGGTCAAACCCCCCTTACCCCCTGCAAATCGAATCCTGATTGGCTATCCTGGATATTGTTTGAGTTAGGGAAATGTGATCTCGCAATGTGTACAACTTTACCGTATTTAAGATGCTTGAAGCTGACAATGTCATGGCTGCGATGCGGATGGCACTCAGTGTTATGGAAACCATGCGAGCTATAGCAACTCGATTGTTTCTGTGTGCAAACCTAATTTAATTTTAAATACATTTTATAAATTGGAAGCATCAACCGTTTTACTTCACATGCTAGTGAATAAAATTAAAACTAGTTTTTGACAGTTAAAATATTGACAATTAAAACTAGTTTTTGACAGTTAAAACATTGACAATTCAAACTAGTTTTTGACAGTTTAAAGATTGACAATTCAAACTTGCGCATATACCGATAGTTGACGCCACGAGGTTCCCAGCCACGACTCCATTCATGGTGAAAAAATGTCACACTGAGTATGTCGCATTAAACAACATCTTGAATTTGCTTTTAAACATACCTTACGAATTTATAAATTCCAAGCACAATAGACCTCAAGTTGTAAGCATAGCTTACTAGGACCATGTAGCATACAGCATCATCTATGCTTCGAAGCAGTCGACACATTCCTAAATAATGCATCCTTAATTCTGTCCAGTCACGGCTGGTGCTAATCTGGTTGTGTTGTTGGTCGAGGTAAGTGTCCACCATGTCAAATGTTTTTCTAAGCGTCATGAAAATGGCCACAAGCATTACCCTACGGTAGTCATTCCCGAAGCTTTCCAAGATGTGAACGACATAAACGACGAAGGCGCAAAAATGACTGGAACCAAAAACACGTTTGATTTCTGGATAACCGTGGTGCAGGTGGCACTGCTGAAACGTATTATTTTGGATACAGTTTTGTTCGTTGTGGTATAAAAACAGGTCATCGTAAATCATCGTCTCTACGCTTTCGATCACAAGGAGAAACGTAAACGCCAGCGTGACCGATAGAGCGGAAGTTGCTGCAAAGTTTCTGTGTCCTGTTCTGAGCTTTGCATACTTCCGGAAGTTTGACGTCACGTGGTTCCATTGGCACAATATGGCTGGTAATTTGCTGGCCAGCAACAGACAATCCAGTGACGTAAAACGAGCCAAAATACTGAAGAGAGCGAAATTGAGAAAGGTGTACAACTGTTCGTAATTGATTTTAAAGAACCAGAACTCCAACACCGAGATCGCTGTCGAGATGAAAATCAAGGTTAGCGCATAAAGGGTTGAGAAGCCTAACCATTTAAAATATAGACGCATGTTGTGACTGCCGCCAGCGACACCTTGCGGCAAAGTTCCACTGAATCTTCCCAATAATAAAACATAACGTAAAGTGAGATAAGCCCATCTATATTGATTGTTTTGGGGATCGTCATCGACTGAATACTTTTTATCTGTCATGGCATCTGAACGGGATTTTAGAGTCCAGATAAGTTTGATTTTTAACCAAAATTGTTGAAAAACTGGAAATGTCATTGTACCCGATAATATAACAATGAACTAGCCAGGTTAAACGGGTCAGTTTCATATCTGGTCTTCGGAGGCCATAATTATTTCATTTGGTCATCAAGTTTAAAATAAAATAACATTTTTTAAATTAATTAAATTGAAAATTTCGTGTTAGATATAAATAAAAAAAAAAAAAAAATTAAAGTATTTTTTTTTTTAAAACTCTGTTAAAGAAACATAATTAAATAAATAAAGTTAGACTGGCCAAAAACATAATGCCCGAATTATTATTACAATTTTCTTATCGTCATACTTCTGCAATGGACTAAAACGTAACTAAATGAAGCATTCACTCGTAGCAAGATAAATACTTTTGTTGGTTCGAATCCTAACGCACATTCCTTTTATCGCTGAATGTGCAAGTTGCAAACTATCTATGTGCATCAATCGATACCAGGTTTTTTCTTATTCGACGGATTTTGGATATATTGTAATTTGGGTGATGTTGGTCTACACCCGAGTATTGACAATTTAGACAACAGTGGCAATGTGCAAACTATTCCATTTTCCCTTTGCTTATTGGTGGCAATATAATTGTTTGTCAATCATCGTGGCAAAATAAAAATGTCATACGGATT
This sequence comes from Melogona broelemanni, assembly GCA_033995665.1. Classification (NCBI taxonomy): domain Eukaryota; kingdom Metazoa; phylum Arthropoda; class Diplopoda; order Chordeumatida; family Chordeumatidae; genus Melogona; species Melogona broelemanni. The sequence continues at coordinate 10,312 of JAUJYS010003479.1, read as the reverse complement.
GATCAATATGGTAACTGGGATAATAATTTGTTTGTACTCGTTAAAATCAAGCGGTACATGACGGTATGAATTTTAGAATGATATACCTGTCAAAAAAGTATCGCCAAATTTTTATAATGATGTTATGAATATTCATAAAGGTGCAATTCGCACATCAAAATTGTGACGTCACTGGGACATTGTCAAAAAAAGTTGACATATACATTGACATGCCTGCTTACTAGATGAGGCGCGACGAACGTATCTACAAGTATCGCCAATTGCTTATAATGATGTTATGCATATTCATAAAGGTGCAATTCGCGCATCAAAATTATGACGTCACTGGGACATTGTCAAAAAAGTTAAAGTGTCGGCCCCCGTGGCTCAGTGGATATGGTTACACTCTACTAAGCGGGTGGTCCCGGGTTTGATTCCAGGCGCAGGCTTTCGTTTATTCGATCCTGTGGTACTGGAATGTGCCCCTCACACATTGCCACAGCGACACGAGGGGTACAATAAATAAATAAAAAAATAAGTCAGCTGCACTTGAAATTGTGTTACGGTACATCGTAGAGCCGGTAATAATTCCATCCCCTTATTAGTGATTACATTTTTATAACAGGATTTCCTTCCGTAAGACGCACGATTACAACGCAGATTTATTCCGCCACATTACTCTTTCAACAGATTTCCTAATTCATGTTTACAGTTCCACTTTCCAATTCGATTAGCCCGCGGTGTTGATTACGCCAATTTGCAGACATTTTATTTAGGATGAAACCTGAGTGAGCTTCGAGAAGGAAAGGGGGTGAGGTGATGGAATAAAGGAAAGAACTAGTTGCAATGGTTTCACTTTCGCTTGACCGCGTGAGCGTCACGCACCTGCCCTAATTCCAGCGTACGACATTCGCGTGACGAGCTCGTGCGACACTCAGACATCATGATACATGAAGCCCGTCGAGTGGCAATCGCCATCAAGAAATAGAGTTGGCAGCTTCTCCGGAATGGGTCACATTTAATTGGATTGCGTTCATAACGACAGCGAATTCTTGAAACAACACTGGTTGCATCTATTCAATGCTTACGCTTTCATTGGCTGTCGCCAAATTACTATTTTTTTTTGACATGACGATGGATCCTCAACATTCGGCATTCGGCATACTCAGTATTCGGCATATTGAACAAAAATTGGCAAAACGATGATTGTGTAAAAAAAAAAATACAAGCCTTGTGAAATGTAGAATTAATTGTGAAAAACCAATTGAATGAAAATAAAATAAGTGTTATAAAGTTCGATAGTTAACACTTTAAATTTGTCGGCTACAGAAAACCAATTGAATGAAAATAAAATTAGTGTTATAAAGTTCGATAGTTAAACACTTTAAATTTGTAGGCTACAGATTCGCTCAGATAAAAAGTGTTTAACTATAGGACTTTATAACACTGATTTTATTTACATTTAATCGGTTTTTCTCAATCAGGAACTGAAAACTTAAGTAATATTGTTTTTGGTAATTTTTTAATTAAATAGCTTTTATATGTTCAAAATAAATTTCGTTATTTCAAAAGAAATAAAGTCTATCTTCGCCTGAAAATTTTCAAAACAAATTCGTCAGACAAATTTCAATTAAAAATGTCATTATATCAAAAGGATTTTAAATCTTCTTTTTTTTTCAATCAAGTCCTATGAAAGATTGACCATGTCACCAGAAAGACAATGCAATATTCCCCCTTTTGACATCGAACGCCGAGTGATTTTTAAAGACACGCTTCGGCCACCGTGCTTTTGACAAATAACCCATCAATTAGCCCGAGATATGTATAACAGGAAAAAAGAGCAATATAACATGAGTTACGTTTCGTGAGGATTACGTCCTCTTCCAGACGAAGGAAGGCACGTCTTAGATTTTTACGTACCGTCAAAGCCGTGTCATTGTCCGCCACCACTTCCCATTCGCTGGCAAGCAGCCGCGGCAGAGCATAACCCGACAAATATAAATTAAACCGTTTCATTAGCCGCCACCCATCCGCCATGATCGAGATCCGGTTAAAGTCCGTCAAGCTAAAATTATCACGGTCCCAACCACATTTAGCAAATGTGCCTATGGTGTACCATGCTTTTAAAAATAATTAAAAGTGCAACCGAGATCTGCACTGTAATCTTTGTTCAATAATAAGTAAATCCGCTCGGATTTAGTCCCAGTCATCGAATTTTCCCTCAATCTGTCGCCCAATCGCCGCGCCAATTTAACCGTGGCTAATATTCACAATTTGCTGGCCTGGAATCCGCGGGAAAAGTAACAGAAAATACGGTACAGCACCTCGAGTTCCTCCATTGAATTCATACACGTGTATCGGATTACCACCAGTAAAAAACACCACGTAGGCAATGCGTTCGCCTTAAACATGCACTTATCCTTGTAGCAAAAATTAATCTAAGAGCTATTTACCCTTTTGTTGTCGCGACAGACCACAATAAGCTTCCCCTTTCATTCGTTCGTCGGGTCTCGCTCCATGTACCGGTACACACGGGAACGTGGTTTATTCGAATTATAAAAGGAAGGCCCTCCGTACAATTTTTTTTCAAGTATACGTTTTGTGTGCGGTCTGCATTTAGACGGCTTTGTCCCGACACATTTGCCCGAGAAAGAGTTGTCCTCTGAGCTACTTCTACGGCAGTAGTAATAATGAATGACACGTTTGGTAAATTAAAAATGTAGATCAAGTTTCACACGCCCAACGCCAGGGTGCCTTTCTTCTCCGAAACGAGACAAAATGGGTATCAACAAATGGATCTCATGTTAACTATCATGTCGTACATGGGGCTGAACAAAGATGATCGCCATAATGAATAAAAAAATGTTTAAAAAAATTAAAACACAATTTCTTTGTAGCTATTCTTTCTTTATTGTGTTTACCGCTACCCAGTTCGTGATATTTATTTTTTAAATCTCGTTGTCGAGATTATTGTATAGAAGTTTCTTTTAGCCAAAGAACCAGATGTGATTCCAATTTTAAGAAAATAAGAACACATCTGCAAATACTTTTGTAGCTATCAAAATAGAAATCTGAAGACAAGTTATTCTCACGTAATCAAATCAATCATCCGTTTGAAGTTTCCGATCGAGCTAAATGCTCGACACGCGTAAGTCATTGGTCACGATATAAACGCCTTCTTGTAAGATAGTTCGTGGATCATGAAGACCTATCCATCGCCACGCACTTTGTTCTTACAGCACGCCAGAATTCGCTACAATTTTGTGATTGACAATGATTTAAATAATGAGGGCATAACGCCACGAAACAGTTACTTAAAAATGGTTTCTATAAAAGAGTTGTATTTGTTTATGTAACCAGTTTTTCAGAATAACGATCACATAATATCATCAAGCTCGTTTCAATGAATGTTATTGGATGCGGTTTGACGCTATGATGGCGTTTTAGTCCTGTAATCATGGACAATGTTTGCCGAAAAACTAAAGCGGATTTTAAAATAAACATATTTTGTTCACTTGTCTATTTTATATTTTTATTTCGGTATTCTTACAATGAATGTTAGTGAAAGCTGCTTGAGAAAAGGGTTAATTATACCAATCTGAACAGCATTGAACGTACACTGTATATTTTTACAAAATATATTACTATAAAATTTCTGTACCCGTAAGAACACGAGCAAATTCGACATGAAGTTCAAATATCTCTACTTCACCTACTACCCAATAATATGCATTTTCTGATATCCATAAAAATGTTTCAAACAACGATTTTAATTCATTAAATACAAAATTCATTATCTCTTTTAAAAATGCAAGCTCTTAATTTAGCGAACTCTCCAATTAATTTGTGCAACATCTTTATTATTAAATTAAAGATATTTTGTTTCGAATGAAATTTTTTGTTGGGCGTCTTAAATTTACATATTTATTGCTGTGCTGTGTCCGGAAAATCAGCGAACGATAAACGAATTGTAAGTAAAATTGCATATATTAATATTTTTGGAAATTATCAATTATAATTTAAAATTCAAGTAACCTATTATTTTTTAGGCCACTCTTCGTCTTTCGTTCGGTGATGCCCCGAGCAATATATACGACGTCCAAATTATACGTTGAACTTTCAGTGCACGGTGCATACATGGAAATTATATTCACAACTTAGAAAAAAATTTAAAAAGTAAACATAAATGGCAGTTTTCCCCCCTTCCGTTACAAAAAATGCCCATTCAACGCGTATGACTCATCCTATACAAGACACGACAGGAGCCATCATCAAGCGACTAATAGTTGCCACCCTTGATGTACGAACGCACCCCATTACCGGTGCTACTGAAGCCGGCCGAGCGGGTCTGATATACCGGCTGCTGGGGCGCGACGTAATTTCCTCCCTTCTCGTAACTGGTGTAACCTGGCACCTGTTGCTGCCGACCATACTGGCCGCCATAACTGCCCTCCTGCACTTGGCTGTAGCTGCGTGGGATATTCGCTGGGTATCCGCTGCTTCCCTGCTGCGAGCCGTAGTAAGCACCAGCTTGAGGACGACTCTGCTGACCGCCGTATCCACTTTGCTGACTGCCATAACCAGCCTGCTGGGCATATCCGGTCTGTTGGCCACCATATCCGCTCTGTTGGCCACCATATCCGCTCTGTTGGCCTCCATATCCGGTCTGCTGGCCACCGTATCCGGTCTGCTGACTGCCATATCCGGTTCTCTGCCCGCCATATCCACCCTGCTGGCTTCCGTATCCCTGCTGACCATAACCGGTCTGCTGTCCGCCATATCCGGTCTGCTGGCCGCCGTAACCAGCCTGCTGGCCACTGTATCCGGTGGCGAACTCCCGGCCGTATCCTCCTCTTCCGGAGTTGCCGGTGTTTTGGTCGTAGCTGCCACTCCATCCGCCACCAGCTCCTCCCTGTCCGTTGACATTCCGTTGGGCGTTGACGGATCCATATCCGTTAGCGCCGCCCTTGTCGTATCCGCCGTGCTGGGCGGTGAAGGCGGAGGACTGCTGGCCACCTGCACCTGTGCCGTAGCCGCTGTAGGCGCCGGAGGTGCCGTAGCCCTGAGCGCTGCGGCCGGAAGCGCCATAGCCGGATCCGGCGTTGTAGCCGCCGCCCTCCACGAAGTTCTGGTTGTTGTAGCCTTTGGATTCGTATCCGGATTTGCCAACGGCCATGCTCATCACACAGGCCACCAACAAGAAGCTCAACTGGAAAATAGAAATAAATTTTCAAGATAATAGTCTGTGTTTGTTTTAAAATAATATAAAAATTAAAATGTTATAATAATAACCATGGTTCATGGTACAAGTTTGTCCAAAATCTAGTCGTGGATGGAAAATTTGTTAAAAATATTTTTGGCCGTTGAAGGTTCGTAATTATCAAAGGCTCAATCAGTTATCAAGTCAATTCAAGGCAAAATAAAGCCAAATAAATTACGTTGAAAAAGGAGAACGGAAAATTTGTTTAAAATACTTGTAACCGCTGAGGTTTCGTAATTGTCAAAGGCTTTCCAATTATCAAATGTTCTAGAATATACTGTACTGTATTACATTTTTTAAATATCAAAGATAAAAAGTGGTTAAAATATTAAGATGTGGAAAATATAGTATAGCATTCTCGCTTACAAAAACAGAGAAAACATCCCTGAGTTAAAAATTCTCGTCGCAATTTTTACATAAATAATAATTATTGTTTGTTTTTTTTTGCTTTTTTTTAACAAGTCGTAAATTAATATTGCGTTTCGATTCTAGAAATTTTGATTTCATTAATACTCCATGAAATGAAAAGCGATTTCACTTCAATTGATCGTTATTGGAATATTAAATGCGCAGACTACTGATTCCCTAACCATCATTGATTAACTAACCAATATTGATTCCCTAACCATCCAATTAACTCTAGTGCTACACAATATTCATAATCTATTGCCACCATGCACACTTGTCCACGAATCCGTTGCTGACAACAAGCCAATATCCTACCTAAAACTTGCTAAAAGAGCCACTTACCATGAGTTTGCACTCCATCTTGAAACAAGTGTAGCACACTGGGTAAAATGCAAGGCAGTAGCACACAAGATCACTTTCGGAAGACGAGTGGGCCAGCGAATCATCCTTATATATACGTGGCACCAGAACTCGGCATCAGAAACGCAGACTCGCCCCCTCATATCCTCCTCCCTCCCCCATCCGAACGAGCACCAATATAGCTCGACTTGCCTCTCTCTCTCTCTCTCTCTCTCTCTCTCTCCATAGTCATGCATGGGTCTCCGTAGCGTCGTCATCATCATCAGTGGTTGCAGCCAACCCTGGCGAATTGGATATTTGTCTTTGACCTTTCACGCAGATGGGGGGAATCATTGTGATGCTGTCGGTCTTGTAAATAGACGCCGCCAGGTATGCAGTGTTTTCCCAAACCGCAATCGGTGAGTTGCGTTCCTAAAAACAATGGGAGGGGAGGGCAGGATTTGTTTTGGCATGATGGGATACAGGGTTGGGTTCGTTCCTTTTTTTGAAAAGGAACCCAGTTCCAGTTCAAGTTCCTCCAATGAAAAAAGGAACCCGTTTCTGTTTCTACGGAAATTAAAAGGAACCTGGGCGTACCCTAGTTCCTTTTCAAAAAGAACCTGGAACTTTTTCGTTCCTTTTCCGTTTCTTTGATTCAAAATATATTTTAAAACATTTGTAAGAACTAGTCCATAGACCAAAAGCTTTCATCAAATTAAAATCTTTTGCAATTTCTGTTTTATGCCGCTGTTGGAAAGTTGTTCTCGGGAGAAAATTAAAAATTATGACAGAATAGGAACCACCGTTCCAGTTCCTAAAAAAATGAACCAGTTCCTAGGAATGAAACTTTTTCGTTCCATCCCTACCTAAACCTGATGGGACCATCAAAGCTGAACTATTATTTGAATTTCCATTGACAAAAGAACCCCTGACCACAAGACCAGTACACAAAAAAATCAAGCTCTTCGCAGTTGGTGGCTGAGTGCTCGCTCAGTGGGTGTAATAAGTTAGTGGTTATAAATCAATGTTGATTCTACATTTCCATGCCATCCCACATGTCATTAGTCATCAGTCAACATAAATGCTGGTTTCGTGTTCCATGATTTTCCCCGTTTGTAGCTACGGTTGCTGAGAAAATAGATCTCAATCAAGTGACTAATTTGCATTAATCATGCCAGCATTGTTATCTGTACCAAGCACCAAGCATTGCAAAATAATAAAAAAAAATCGGGTTCTTAAATTGTGCATTGATTATACATGGTCTCGAAAGGGATCACAATTCGCTAGGAATAAAAGTTAGGATATGTATTAGTTAGAATATTATCAATTCTATGATTTGAGTATAATGAATAACAAGAGAGAGTTAGAAAAATTCGACACATTTGACAGAGGAACCAGGAACTTTGACCATGAACAAGAACCATGAACCATGAAAGTTAAATGTGTTCCTAGGTTCTGATTTCGAATTTCGAGTAATGGGTGATGCGGAATAATCCGATAATAACGACAAATGTTCCGTGTCTTACAGTATTTTGGTTAATCTAATTTTGCAAAGTACAAATTTGAACGCAACCAAGCACGCGTTTGAATAGGGAGTAGGCAGGGAAGCTCGTGCAAAGAAAATGACTTTTCAATTTCCCCGGTGTGTGATTGGGCGGTGCTTGCATTATAAAGGTGGGATGAGGGCTGGGTGGGGGTGGGCGCTAATATTTGGGGGGGCGTGGGGTCAAAAATGGGGGGGGGGGGGTGATGACCAGCCGAGGCTGCGGAAGATTTCACCAAAACCATAATTCGCTCCGCTTTCTCCCGCTTCCCCTCCCTCCACCAGCCCTCCCTGGCGGCCGAGGTCACGGGAAACCCCCGTACCCACACCACAGCTCGATCCCCCCCCGCCACCCCACAACAAACCGCAGACGTACGCACGCAATCTTAGCATTCGGGACCAACGAATGTAATTTACGGAAAACAAAAACGCCTTTCTGTCAAACGATGCGTTCGGTTCGGAATTTCTTATGACATCAGAGACCGCATCCGAGAACGTCGTGAACAGTTTTTTAATGTTATTCATCTTTTTCGGGTTAAAAAATAAAAAATAAAATGGTTGGGTTCGTTCCTTTTGAAAAGGAACCGGGGGCAGTTCGTGTTCCTGCCATGAAAAAAAAAGGAACCAGTTCCTGTGCCAGTTCCTAAATATATTAAAAGGATCCTGGGCGTTCTTAGTTCCCTTTTAAAAAAAACCTGAACCTTTTCCGTTCCATCGATTAAGAGAAGATACCGAGTGGTGTAACAATGTTGAACAAGGTCATATGCCGATTAGCGGAAACGGATCAAAATCTTAGCAGTTTCTGTTTGATGCTGTAAAATTGTTCACCTCACGACACACTTTAGAAAATTGCAACTGTAGAAAATTTAAAGTTATGACAAAAGGGACCATGTACACAGAACAGGAACCCACGTACCAGATACTCAAAAAAAGGAACCAGTTTAATTCTGCTCCAGGTTCTAAAGAAATAGAAGGAACCTAGGCATTTCCAAGTTCCTAAAAAAGGGACCATTTCCTAAGAACAGAGCTTTTTCGTTCCGTTCCTACCCAACACAGGAATTAACAAATATAAAAAGTTTCGAAGCAACTTCTATGGTGGTCAAAACAGATATTATCTCACATCTGATATATTAATCACGATCTTACAAAAGCAAGGTGAAATCGTGATTTTATTAAGGATTTCGCGTTTCTTTAGATTTCGACCTAACCGAGACTTTTTTCGTAAATTCGTACAAATTTGCTCATAAAAGTGTTACAAAAACGTTAAAATACTAACCCATGGACTGTGATGATTATGTCACCAGTAGAGTATCACGGTTTTTCTACATGACGTATGAGTAGTATCATTCTATTAGATCATACTTTCATACACTGCCAATTAAGTCAATGTCATAAAATATGAGTACCAGAACAAAACTTGGTATATGTTTTCAACTCGCATTTGGTAAACAACTAACATTTGATAACATTAGTGAAATTCTGATTTTGCCTTTTGGTCATTCAACAAACATCGAAAAAATGGAACTCTTGACGTCATTAACTTGTACAATAGCCTGGAATTCAATAATTATTTTTTTTAAACATTAAATAAAATAAAAGTGACCAATTTATCTGTATGCAATGATATCCAAAATAAATTTATATTTTCAATACCGATGGTGATGAACCAATAACCGATGGCGATCGAAAAAATTACACTCAGAGACAGGTGTAGAATTAATTTAGAAATACTGAGATATTAATAAAAATTAATTAAAATAGTAATGTCCGATACTTAAGACACTTTTAATATCGTTAATAACTTTTCAACTGTAACTGACAGATTAAAAGTGTATAACTATTGTACTTTATATTACTGATTTAATTTATTTAATCAGTTTTTCTCCTTTCATTTCAAACCCTTTTGACCACTTTTGCTTGCGGTTGAACAAAAATTAAAAATACATTGCAGGGTCCCCTTCATCGCAAGAACTTATGTTTCTTGAAACAGAACGTCCTCCCGTACAGCCAATGTTAACTCTGCAACAGAAGGCCATCAACGCGTGTCATCTTGCGCCCATCCCTCAGCGATGGCGTCAGCGTTCAAAATATGGCAAAAGCGAAGAATCGTCAAAGACGAACGTCTTTTGTCTATATTGGCGTTTCGATTCGTTATCGCATCAATAGACAAAGAGCGTTTTCTTGACACGCTGTGCGGCAGCTACCGGAGATACGACGAAAAATGTTTAAAAGAATAGTTCGTCAGAAATGGAGAAAGAGATAAAATGCTAGATCACTGATCGATATGGAGGACAGCGCAATTGGTGAATATAGGTAAACCTGTTTAAAATCAAGGACAAACTTGGAGTCTCAATTCGCGATTTTATCTGTTTCAGTGTGAGTGCTAAAATGCGCTTTGAGATAAAAAAGCGATATTTTTGCTTACCATCACTTTTTTTTAACACTACTAACATGGAACGTTAACATGGAAGAAACAAAGAAAATATATCCAGATATTAACGACAATATCAAAATATATTTTAGCAACCATAAAACGACATCAACGGAAGAGAAAATGTCATAATATTTTGCTTAAATTCGTCGTGTGTTGGATAAATAAATAAGTTGATCACAGGCATGTCCCTTTGACATAAACATATATCAAAACATAATTAAAGATATGCATGACCAAACAATCGTGAGTTCTACAATGTGACGCAACAGTGACTGTTTATTCGTATTTATTTTTTACTGTGCCTAGCCAACTCACAGTAGTGTTATCCCTCGTTATGCCACGAGTTCAA
>JAUJYS010003478.1:0-13040 GCA_033995665.1 Melogona broelemanni | reverse complement strand
ACTGACTTTCGCTACGCGCCCCACTCGACACCGTATTTTCAGGTCGCTCATGTCTTGAACGTGTAACTTAGCCAAATTATGTTAGCGTGTAAGCCATGTACTATGTGGCACTTCAACGTAACCTTGCAAAACTAGACTGCCAGCAGAGTGTAGATATGAAGGAAAAAATGTGTTGGTAGTTGGCACATACATGTATTATTATTTATTTCCAGTAGGTCAATGGAACGCAACATGCATGTGTCATGTTTTATTGCTTTACGATGTAATGATAGCCTTTCATTCTGAGAGCATTATGTAATTACTGATAGAGTACACATCAATTATCAGCTGATATCCGTTTATTAATTATTGGTCAACATTCACTATTTCATTACCACTCAGCAAATGATCAAAAATTCATTAATGAACGTTATATAACTAACGTTATACGGTGATTTCACAACAAAAAATATGTCGCATGGAGTCACAAACTATTTAATATATGTAGTAATTTAATGTTTTAACTTATCTACATTTTTTGTTAAGTTACGGTAGAAAAACGAAATTTATGTTACATTTAAGTCGTTACGGATGAAGGTCTGTCCGCAGATGTAACCAGGGGCGGACTCACTATGGCCCCTTGGCATCATCTTCCGCCCGGGCCCTTTGGTAGCCAGTCCGCCCCTGGATGTAACTGATAATTATCTGGGTGCATAATACAAATACCTCTACGGTATAGTGCTCGTGGATACGTTTTTGACAGAACGCACGGACTTGTATTTCCTCTCCACAGCAGAACTAATGAATTATTCATCCTTGCCATTGTACTTACTTTGTCAATCTTTTTTGGCGAATTTACCTGTCCAACACATTACAAAATTTATCGAAGTCGATTTAGTGCCCTACTTTTAGGCATTTTTTGTTGCGTTCAACAAAAACATGATTGCACAGCATGCCTACCGGTACAAAGGAAGTCGATTTGAAATGTTGTTGTATCTTGTTTTTGTGCGGATGCAAGCAGGAAAACTAAACAAAAAATATCACAAAAAGGCCACATACGCCATACCAACTCCAATTTAATCACTTACTTTGTCCAACTTTGTCACTCTAATGACGTTAACAATAAATATATTATGCCATTGGAGCAGTGGTCGGGGAGAGACGGAACTCATGTGATTTACAATGCCAAGCATCAACGATGCCATCCACATCGCTGCACTCAAGTACACCAGCACATGTGCATGATGATCCGTCAACTGTAAACTGCAGTTACAGAGTGTATTTATGCATCGACAATTTTACGGAATGAAACAAATAGATAATTGTTAAATAATATGCTGCTAATGCCACCAAGCAGAATGTATGAATTTTGACATCAAAATAAGCTAATCGCGATTTGCCTCACGAAAGAGGCAAAAATCGAAGAAAATATTTGACTAAATTCACAGATATGAAACATTTGAGCCAATTAATTTAAAGTATTTATGGTATTTTGGTTTAAGTTGACTTCAGAATTTGGCCACTTTGGGTATACACAGGATCATGGAGTTATATATGACACAAAATGATATACATGAACATGTTTGAGTATGAGCATACAGTAACATTAACATATATTTCGATACATTCACTAGGTTTTTTCCCAGCTGCCACCCTCAGATCGGAGTAATTATATAGCCAAGTAAAATTTACTCAATCAACCGCGTTTTACTTTGCGATGGTTGCGATTTCGCATCGTAAACAAACTTTTACCATTTGCCACGCACGCTTAGCAACAACAGCACAGTTCAAGCATATTGGTTATTGAACTTGAGAAAATCTACGTGCGCATATCTCGTGCATGAGTAAACAGCCATAATGCGCTGCGGTGCGCAAATCTGAAGACGCCACAAAACTATTTTTAGAGATATTTCCTTCTCGGAAGAAGAAACCAAAAGAAGAGAATTGATTGTTTGTGCACGTGTGTATGTGTGTGTAACAATCGGACAACCGCGATTACGATGCTAAGCTGGAAGGTCCTCGACCTGGACGGCATCTGCTGTCCGCTTACCAGAATGGGAAAATGTTCTTGTACAGAATAGGAAATTTAAAACGCCCCCCACAGTTCGAAGAACATGGAAGTTCCTTTAAAAAAAAACATAATGGATCAATTTTTGGTCCTTTGCCATGCATGACGTACATGGGTGAAACTGCTGTTGCCACGTGAGCATTTGCCATTTGGTGATGCGTTCACGTAAAAGCGCGATTTAGAAACAGGATGTCTCATCATCATCAATTGGCGCGAATCCTGATTGTTTCTTCAATGGTTGGCGATTTGAAATCCGAAGATGCGCAAAAAAAGGTCACCGAAGGTCGGAAAAGACTCGGATCGATTCCGAAGAAAATATCGATTGAATCGCTCGAGCTTTTTTCTTTTGCGTGAGCTCAGCACAACTGAACTATTGTTGCGCAGTTATCGATGGTCGACGGGCCAGATACTACGCAACACGTGAATTGGTTTGTTCGATTCAATTTGAATAACCACGCAGAGCAATACAGCAGCAACAGTAGAGCAGCGTATTACTGTAATACGCACATAGCAGAATATTTGTAATTACTTATACTTAGAATTTTTATTCTTAAAAATAAAATTTTGCCAAATTTATGCAAGTTTTGAAGTTTTCATTTGATCAGATGCAAATTATGCTGCATGCCACGAAGGCCCGTTGTAGAACGAGTGGCAACATCTTTGGTCTCTTCCCGGACGTAACCAGTGTCAGGATCAATTGAGCATGCGCACTAAATGAAATTACCAGTAGTGACAGCAAAACACGTCAGAAGATACACCTTATGGGTTTACAGAGCGAGGGCAATTTGATAACCAGTTGTGCTTTGCTCGCGAAGGCTTCCGCGAAGTCACACTAAGTTGGTGAGCGACGAACAATAAAAAAATATATTTACGTTAGCTCCGTTTATATATTTGCACAGTGCAGATGGCTCATTAGCTTAATTAAAATCGTGTATGGCGTCATGTGGGCATAGATATAGGCCATACCATGTGCACACGTTGGGGGTATGCTGTGAATGGATCAGGGCAATTAGTTTGTGCACAAGTCTTTCTTCATATACGGGTAACTTTACAAACACATTTGAGGAATGCAAGATTTGTTTATCGTATGTGTTTGCGTAAATCATGCTATGGTGTCCATGAAATACAACGAAGAAAGATTAACATAAAAAACAAGCGTTACCCATTATATGAAAATAATTGCTTGTATACATTACTCTAGATGAAATCCTCTCGGGCTAAACCCAATAAATCTTTAAAAAATCCAAACATGTACAGATACTTCGTAATAATACAAGAATAAATGTGTATTCTGTATGAACATATACATGAACATTCGATTAGTTTGGCTCCCACAAACATTTCTCTCGCGGGAATTGTTATTTGGAACGAGAAAATCATGCGTGTAAGGGTTCCCACCTATTACATAGAATTTAATGGAGTAAATATACCATTATGCAAGTTTTGGAGTTCAACGTCAACAGCTAGCAGTTACCTAGTTCTTCTTCCCGCAGAATGTAGCCGTTTTTAACAGTGTGAGAAATAAGAAAAAAATATATATTTATGTTATGGTGTACCTTTATAAGAACCGTGGTAACGTCAGTGTACTTTCATTGAGCAATAATTAAAAAGATCGGTTACTTCTTCCTTGCACTCAACCTCGATTGTCTCGAAGCACGATTTAATTAACGCAATATTAAACTGTAGGGCAAACTAATAATTAACTTATCTACACTTATGCGAACAACAGAAACACGATTCATTACAAGTTGTTTAATTAATGACTTCTTGGCGTTCCCGCAGCATCGCCAATCAAAACTTATTATATATTTTCTACAAAGTTTTAGTTTATCTTCCGGCAATTCTAAAAAAAAGGAGACATCCGTTGCAGAATAACTTTTCCAACGAAAGAGAAACAGAAAGTTATAATACGAGATGCCGTGAATAATGTCATTGTGTTGATAATCCTAAAACATATGCAATGATAGGTAGCCAATAAACCTGACAGGAAAAAGTAGTACTTCATTTCAGCATTGCATCACTGCCTGTAGGGATGGGGGGGGGAAGCGACTGTACAATTCATAGGTAATTGCGATCTGTCGCTTGTATAAAAGCTAAATGTCAATTGTCCTCACATTGTAAAAGTCAAATAAACGTTTGCAAAAATTCATTGTTGGAGACGTCAGCATTCTAGCGTATGTGTTGAGAAGATGCGTCATTCAATCATTGGACATTCAAATAAAGTCAAATTCAAGGCTACCACATAGCTAAAAATAAGCTCATTCTCTTTCTGCCAGATACGTGAAGTAGATTATATATTATTATCGGGGAACATATTTGGTGAAAGGTAAACGTTTTTGCGGTTGACAGTCTTCCAAATTAAGAAACTACCAAGTAAATGTGTAGTAAAGCATGACATTAGAAACGCAAATGTTACAAACCAATTAAATGCGAACTGATAAACTGTTATCCAAATGTAATTAGCCTTGCGTTTTCCTCTGACCTTGTCTACCTGTCATCTCTCTGCCCAAGTGTACAATAATAGGTTGTGTACCGCCATTCGCCATTAGGTACGTGATTAATCGTAATCCGGTTTTTATCTCGCCTCCTTTTTCGGTAACTAGTCGGGGGAATGGGAGTGTCACGTGGACGAATAAACATTTGAAGCAGGGATGCAGAACCCTTTCGATTGCACTTTGTCCTTTCGAACGCACTAACAGCGGAAAAAATTGAAATCGTACAAATATCATATTTTTATGATGTCAGTGACCAACGGCAACAAAGCTTAAGGTCATCAATGTTTTTTTCCGTCTCAAATATACAAAAATAAATAATTCGAAACAAGTTCATGATCATCATTCTCGAATGGGTTCGAATATAAATATTATTTTATGGTTAAATATACAAGGTGAACGCTTTGTGTTATAGAAATTTAATGAAGCCCTTATCACACGACTTGTTATGGTTATCATTAAACCAGAATTCAACAAACGAGTCGAAATACCAGTCGATTCGACAAAGTGCCTTCATATAAAGTTTTTTTTCGGCCTATTGCACGATTGCAATAAACCGACAAGACAAAAGATTCCGATGACGCAATTTATACAAATGCAAAAATGACACCCAGCCAAGATTTACGTGATTTTTTTCAAGGCAAACTGTTTTCCTTGGCCGTGGAAGGGTACATGCGCAAGTCTATTTTGAGCGTCGTTAACTTAGTTGCAAGTATTACGTACGCATGCTACAAGTGGCCTCGCGCCTGTTACTGTAGATAAGAGACAATTTGCATATTTAAGCAATGTGTGAGAAAAAAAATGCTAGGAAATCGAATCACTGTCAAATAAAAATTAAAAATTGACAAAAAAAAATGATTCATCCCGTTCCTCCGATGAAAAAAGGAACCAGTTCCCGTTCCTCAAAAATAAAAAATAACGTAGGTGGAGGAACCCCTGTTCCTAAAAAAAGTAACCAGTTCCTAGGAACGGGAACTTTCCGTTCCGTTCCTACATTCCGTTCCTGTGTTGGATTCATTCCTTTCGAAAAGAAACCAGTTCCCATTCCCGTTCCTCCGATGAGAAAAGGAACCTGTTCCCGTTCCCGTTCCTCAAAAATAAAAAGGAACCTAGGCGTTCTCCTCCGTTCCTCAAAAAAGGAACCAGTTCCTAGGAACGGAAACTTTCCGTTCCGTTCCTACCCAACACTGAAAAAAATGCACCATGTGCTGCCATTCGTAAGTTAAATTTATTGGTGAATTCAGGTTGAGAAACGGAACGTAGTCTTCACGCTTACTTATTACGCAGACTGCGTAATATCAATTTTCCTTTCGTGCTAAAAACGCGTTGAACATTTGTTTTCTCTACTATCTGATTTCGTTGTCACGGGCCGATTGCACGTGGCCGCCACGTCATGGTAGTTTTTGATGTTGTCTCTCCGTATAATGACGAACATGGCTACTCGGTAGTAATAAGGTTACCTCAATTTCTCCGCGCGCAGTTATAACTTACGGGCACATGTCCGCTGGTTTGATAATTTATACATTACATATATCGAAAACCGTAAAACGCTTAAATGGTACACCGGCGGTTAATAATTTGAATGCCATATATGGACACCGATCGGACAATTTTGCTCTTGCTCGAACGATAAAAAATGTGAACGGGTGAAATGTGGGTCACCTGACATTGCAATCCGTTCAGGTAGGCAGGTCTGGTCTACACGTGCTCGATTATTATATGGGAAAATAACCGGACTCGATACACAGATTGAGGAAAAACCGGACTACAATTACGAGCGGCGGGGGGTGTGGGAGCTCTGGCAATTATCTGGTCTATATAACGGAAAGCCCACGACATGATTTCACTCGTATTTAGAGTAGACGCGACATTGAAGGTCTGATTAGTGCCTTAGTGGGCTCGCCAGCTTCTGTTTGAAAAACACAAACAATTTTGATAGCCGAGGTGCCGATAAAGGGGAACGCATAATTACATAAGCAGGCGACAGATTAATATTAATTGACTAAAGGAAAAAGTTGATCGTACTTCAGAAAAGAAAAACAGCAATCACTTTCTAAACAACCGTTTCTATGAAAGCTTGAATTGAAAACTTGAGCCATTGAGTTGCAAGAACGAAAGTGCTCGCAGCAAATAAATGTGATAAAATATTTTTGTGTACAATTTTTTGTTGTTTATTATGTTTTATTTTATTTCAGCTGAGCAAAGAGCAATTGGTTTGTGATTTGCTACCGTGTTCTGGAAGATCGTGCGAGAAGGTGCCAACTTTGGACAACGAACTAGCTTTTGGCAAACGCAAAGATGTGAATACAATATCATGTACAAAGACTAAACTAAACAACAACAAAAAATAGCACGACTGACGTACATTTTTCTATGGCAAAATGCCGAGAGTGCGGTTAGTTCGGTCTCTAAACGTAAATGCCATTGAAATATTGATTCTCTGATATTTTGGTTAGGTCGGTATGCTTAGTAAGAAATGGTTGAACCTATGTATAAATTTATTACTGACATTATTCAATTGTTGAGATAAATTTATAATAACTGTATAAATTTATTACTGACATTATTCAATTGTTGAGAACATATGAATAAACCGAAAAGGTTAAAAATTTATATTATAATTTTGTTGACGTAATCGATTAAATTACCGATAATTAACATCATACTAATTCATTAGTCGTCCTGCAAATGCGAAAGAATATGGGTCACACAGGCAATATTTCAATGTTTCATTTGCTAGAGCACAAGACTACATATTCTGCGGCTCGTTTATTTTGGTTTAAGCTGGCAATTTAGCGAGTATACCTCTGCAACGCTACCGCAATTTGTTTAATCGCGGGAACTGCGGGTAATTTCTTATTTCAGAATTGTATTCATAGTCCACCCACCACCACTATGTAACAGAATTTCAATGAAACCTCGTTACAGTTATTGTAGAGGGTGGCTGGGCTGCAAAACACGTGACGATTTTTAGACGAATGACCGACGCGCACACATCAAGTGAATAAAGTCATGGCCTCATTATAGGGCAACTTATATTTCGTTGAGCAAAACTCGTCGAAGGCTCATACTAGAGGTGTGTCTGTTGCCGCGTCAGTCTTCACATTATTAAACTAGTACCCCAGGCAGCGAAGACTCCGCTAAGTACAGTGTAGTTCACCTTCCCTCAATAGATCCAAGAGAAAAAAATCCGCGTGGACAGATAAGGGTAACATGCTTCAGATGCTTGGCAAAATGTAAATGTGTTGAGGGGGAAAACGAGCGATTGAAAGTTTGCTAATCATAAAACTTAAAAACTCATACAGTGTACTTGTAGATAGATGCCGTCGATAGAGAGGAACCACATATTAACATAACCGTAAAGTCGAGCAGTAATAATGTACAATACAGGTATACAGTACCGGTATATCCTCTTGAGACTTTAAATGAACTGCAATATCTTTAATGTTTCGCTGAAAATGCTAGTTTGGTAAATGATGCACGTCCAATTTATTGATTTTAAAACGATTTCTGGTGTAATTTGGTAACTATTTAGGATCTTCAAAAATGTTAAACTTTGACATTTTAAATCCTCACATGCAAAGAGCAAAGAGCAAGCCGTTCGCTTGCTTGGTTGTTGAAAATTTGGAATTAGTGAATGCGATTTTTTATTACCCGGTAAACGAATTAGTGAAACTTTTTGTTATCTAATTTTCATGCCACCCGATTTATTAATTAAAGCGATTGGATTTGTTTTCCTACCAACTGTGAGTTTACTTTGCGGACATTCCGTTTGGCAAAGATGCCAAAAAATGGAAAGGTTGGCACGCTTTCGTTACAAGGGAGTGAACACCCCGACAAAGATTATGTCCCGAATTGGTTTGCAGTGAAGACCAAGGTGCCATGTCACCCAAGGTAACTTTTTCAGTTGAAAATATACTGTCGGGTGTATATACCTGATTGAGACAACTCCATCCAGTCTGCCATTTCCAATGTTGGTAGCTTTCAAGTGCATCTGATTAGGCACGCAGGGACTCATGAAACTAAATATGAGCAGACAGTGCTACGAGAGCTGTAAACCAGGACTCCCCTTGATGTCAGCTCAGCTCACGAAATGGGATAGGTCGGCTGGTGGTAGCTCATGGTTAGGTTGGGTGTCGTTTAGCACAGTGGTTCAAAACGGTTGTTCGGGCGTTACTCAAACGACCAGAGACAATTTTAATATCCGAAATTCGGTTTTCAGATGTTATGACACCGTATCATTGCGATTGTAAAGTCGGTACAAAGTCATAACTAACATCCCAAATAATTATTTTGCTGCGTGAGCACACAAATGATACAAAGTTCGACCACCTCTATTTGAGCACATACTCTGTTTTATCTCGTTCGCACAACGAGTAGAATTTCGCAGCGCTCGCATTACGTGAGAAACTTTAATATATATCAGCGGTTTCCAAACTGGTCGTAATTGTATTTCGATGTTATGCGGATCGATGTGTATCGGGAAAACAACAGTCGAATAAATAATGGCTATCGTTCGTACAGCAATGTGGAAAGTCCCACCAATCTGTTCATTGATTCTGCGGAACCGAAATTGAAATTCGAACGTCGTTCGACAATAAGTGTACGACGATGGAATGTTTCGAGGTTTCCTTATGTGGTCGCAGTGACTGACTCTCAGTCGCTCTATGACAAAAATGACTTGCGTCGAAGCTGACGTTTCCTTGAGTAGTAGCAGTTCGTGCGAGAACTACGAAGACGTGACATTCGCACCAACTAATGGATAATAGGAAACTCACGAAAAATATTTATATGGCTTATTTCGAATTTTACCACCCACGATTTAATATTAGTCTTATGATATATATTTACGCGACACGATTTTCTTCGAATAAATGCTACATCAATCAAATATTGTTGCTAACAAATTCCATTCTCGCGCGAGCTTTATACCGCTGAACTTTTAATTTTGCTTTCAACGCTTGATGAAATGCCAAACTAACGAGAGAAGAAAACAATACATTTAACACGCACCGAAGGTCGTTTCACAAAAAGATTAGACATTATTTGACAGCACGACAACAATGCCACAATCGTGTTTATGGTCGTAAGCTATGGCAGAATTATTAAACTGAGCTTGAAACCGATTTAGATACAGTCGACTACATATTTTCACCCCAACAATGTAAGTGTTATAAAAAAAGAATATTCAAAACAAACGCGTGGATTTGTTTATCTCAAAGCGAGACAATTTATTCGAGACTCGAGATCATGTGGATCTTTGATCACGTTTCCATTCGGGGCAATATTTTAAGCAAAATAAAAGTATACCCCTCCCCCCGTCCCAAAAAAAATGTCAATTCAAATCTCCAGAGGCAACTCTTTCGCAAATGTTCTGAACGAAACACTAATTTCAGATTAAACGAGGTCACGTGGTGCATGTAGCAAATACATCGCTAACAGAAGATGTCGTGGCGACAAGAATAGCAGCGGATGGTGTAGGCATGCTTTTCGGTGGTTGCTAGCAGCCAAACCTACGCAGACCCAATATAGACTACCGGTACATGTAAATAGAGGAGCTTGCAAAATGCTACCATGTTACGTGGTGCAGTCGTGGTACAGTAAAATGTTGAGAAAAGGACATCCTAATTAATAAAAGCACTTAGAATTAACGTAGCACCTGCAATTTCAACAAAAATCTAAATTGGTCAAAAGTCGAACCCGCCTAGACTGTCTAAACCACAACTACATTTGACTAATTAAAAATGATGATTTTATTTTGCGAGTTGTTCGACAAGGAACACTTATCCACCCAAATCATTCACGAAAATTTAAAGTAGCTAAAAATATAAATTTTGATTTTAACTTACTGGTCCTCGTAACGTTTTCGGAATAATCCAATTCCTCTTTAGCGAAATGTAATTACGAAGCACTTGCTATTGTTGTAAAAATATTTCTGCACCTTTTTGCTTTACCTATGTATCGACCAATTTAAATTTGTCATGAACTACACCTACTGTAGCATTTTCCCATCTCGGTCACTTGGTGGCAGCACCTTATAGGAGACGTGAACAGAAATCTGAATTGGTCAAAGGTCGAAATCGCCTAGACTGTCCGTTTAAACCACAACGACCTTTGACACCTCTTGTAGCAATACCAATCCCGGTCACTTGGTGGCAGCACCTTACGGGGATGCGAAAAGAAATCTACATCCAAAATGTCGCCCCTAGAGTGTCCGTCTACACCACACAGAAGTAAAAATTCAATGTCAAAAACTTAAGTATGTGCTACAAAAAACATTGTATGCAATTTTTTAGTCAGAAGTGGAGGCAAAAACCATAAATGTACTTTCCTTGATTCTAAAATAAACGTTTCAATAATTGAGACTAGGGCAATATACGATTACACGCACAAAGGCTGTTTGATTTTGTGGGACTGCCTTAATGCATAATTTAAGCAGTTAGATATCCCAGGATCACGTACGAGTTTTGCATAACCATAATTTCCTCGTCTGACATGCACAGTTCTATATGCGACCTACCGCACACGTGCATACCATAAGTGTACTAACGACGTTTGTGTTTCAGTGGTTCAATTTACATGCAGCGTGTTTTTTTTTCTAGCTAGGGAGTTCTGTGCATGGCTGGCATCAAACAAATGCACCGAAAGCGGCTTTGGAAGTTTAATCACGCAGACGTCCTAATTCCAATAAAAATTGCTTCTGGTGCCAACATAGAAACATATTGTAGGCCATGGCATCCAGCCTCCACTGACAAAAGCAATATTATATAATGCCGGCTTATCCGTGGTATTGTTAAACTAACGTTTGTTATTAGCGAGCCAGCCAACCGATCGGGTTTGGAGCATAAGGGGAAAAGTGAAGAATTTTCCGAAACGTCATAAGCGTGTACTGTGCTAATAGTGACAATGCATCTGCGAACATAAAAAAATTGTTTGAAAAAATGACGAACTCTGCTTTTGTACTGCGGATTTACTGTGAAGTTTATTTTGCGTCAATACAGTGTAAAGTTTACATTTTACACAGTGTATGATCATCTTATTTCATAAATAAATTTGCGCAGGACAATCCAAAAATAATATTTAAACGATTGGTTTGAAAAAAAACACAACAGCAGTGGACATTATCAATTGAATATGTCATGGTTTCGTATTTGCAAAAATGTGACTGAAAATATCGATATTAAACCGATCAACAGCTTCTAAAATTAATAGATCGCCTAACAATCGACTTTGTGACCTGCAAGTGCTATCTTAATTGCTCGGTGCGACTACACCACCATCTTAAAACATGGTATTTAATTTTAGATGCTCTATTTATCTTGAAAGTTAACGTGAAAAATAAATAATAAAAAATAAACATTAAGATGCGGCTATTTTTATATTGCATGTGAGTTAAAACAAATATAAAATTTAGACATACACGTTTGATTATTTATATTCGGATATCCATCTAAATTTACAAACAGAAATAACCCGATTCATACTTACACGTAAACCCACCCACAGAGCAAAAATATGAATCTGAAAAGCCGGCTTTCGACATGTGTTCGCGTCATCGTGTTCTCACCATCGCGCACCGCGCGTTTCGAATCGATCGATTTTCTGGATACAGACGTCGTGGTAGGCGCTCATGGCCTCCACTACTACACATAGGCGGTATATAAATGCGACTTCCGGAACTGGGGTTTCTCGCACGTAAGAGGGGGGGGGAGGAGAATAAACGGAAAAATTAGGTCGTCGAGGTTGCTGGCCGCAGCAGGTTAAAGGCGATGGAATGGCTCCCACCTATTCAGTTCCAGACCCGTTTTTCTAACGCGACAACGACGCACTGACAATGTATTATTGTGCAGCAGGTTTGGCGATGCCAATCCCCAGACCCAGGTCATGTTAAGTTCTCGTGAAGAAGGTTCGCGGACCGCTGATCTGAATCCCGCGCCAATAAAAATTGTGCGCAGATATCTGTCGTCGTGACCTCCGTGACTGGATCATTTCCCTAATCTCGTCTAGGCCTATCAATGTAGGCGTTGCTGCGCATGACGTGAAATGTACACACAACGCTATCGGACATGAACACCTTACACACTCGATTCGTCCGCCACCTTATATTAAACGTGTGGGGGAACCTGGTGGGATATAACCCGCCAGCTATTTCCTATGCGAATGGTCAGATAAGAGGTCTTTGAGCCCGGCTAAGTGTAGGCCAACCACACCAATGATATTTTTTTTAAATCGATGCTCAATAGATTTCCACCTCATTGGTACATTTTGCGATCAGGACGGACATTATGAAACTAAAGGAAGAAAGAGCTTTTTTTTTTTGACAGGTTAATGCCAAATCTTACCAGCAATTTATAAAATAAAACTGTTTGTAATAATTGTATTTTTTTTTAATTTTAAAATTCACTGTAGCGCCTAGTGCACTATAGGAATACTGCACCCTCGTGTCTCTTTGGAGATATGTGAGGGGCAGGGAAGGGAAGGGAAGAGGGATGCAGCTGGAA
>JAUJYS010003477.1:0-13040 GCA_033995665.1 Melogona broelemanni | reverse complement strand
GCCCGGTCAACACCGGCCAACGACACGAGGATAAAAGCCCACTATGCTCATATTGTAATGGCGTGACAAATAGGGAAGAGAGAACGGGTACTAAATCTTCATCGTAAAAATATAGTTATGAAAAAAATGTTCTTATTTTAAAATAAAGCGAAATAGGGGTGACCGTTTCCTAACGATCTGATTAAGCAAAAAATTCTGTCGAAGGGAGGTTGGCTTAAGAGAACACGTACACGTTAAAACAGTAACTTGGAGTTTTAGTTTTTTAACAATCGTTGTAGTTGAAATTCTGCGGGAGATTGTGTACCACTCCTGATGGTATGGCAATGTCTGCTACCCATATTTTAACAAGTTCCACGAGATCGAATAAACGAGAGCCCATACCGGGAATCGAACCCGGAACCGCCACGTCACTGTAGGGAGTGAGACTGCAGCAGCTTTCATTGTGATTTACGTTCATCAAGAAAAATCTCACTTTTAACTCTAAAATGTCGGCACTCTGACGGCTGGACGGCATTGGTTCCGATCACTAGAAAAATTATTGTAATTTGTTTTTTTTTTCAAGTTAAAACATTTGTATTGGAATCACGGAAAAAAAACCATGGATTATCAAAACATGTTTGTTCGAGTCACTTGACCTCGCATCAGTGCCGAATGCAATTTAATTTTTATTTCAATTTTCATTTCCAACCAATGCAGTGAAATCATCCGAATAAACAAGCGCCCGCTCCGGGAATCGAACCGTGGGCCGCAACACAGCAGCCGGTTGCCATACCGACTGGTCTACGACGAATCGTATAAGTGAATCAACATGTCCGCATACCCAAAGAACCGGCAAATAAAATGACGATATTAGAAAATCCTTGGCGAAAATAAAAGATCATCGCCGTGGTTCATACAGATCAAACCGATAACGCCACCGTTTTTCCCCATCATCAAATAAAAAAAAAGAACTGGAACATTTCTATCTGCGGTCATTCGTATTTGTAGAAGAAAAAAAATGTTGTGGAGAAGTTACCACGGTAGGCTGGTTTTCCCACTACGAAACCCAAACCACTAACATATTTTCTCATCCCTAAATCATTTGAGGACAAGTGTAGTTCAGTCCTCCGACCGCTTCGTACACAGAAGCCATAAATATCTAAATCGAGTAATGTAACAAGGGTGCGGTTACCTTAGGTGGTTTCTTTTCGTCCTCTCTATCTATCTTCACTCCGGCGTCGCGTCGTCCGTATTGGGGGCACCGTATCGGCGGCGAGGGGGGGTTGCGACGATAAATCGATTCAATCGCGTCGTTACTCCCAAGCAACCGCACACGCTACAGACCGACGAGACCCGCGCCGCACAATTCCACCATCTTTGCCGACTCACACACAAACACTGAGAGATAACCGGGCGACGCGTTACGTTTTCTTCGGCGATAGAAAAATCGTGATGGTCCCCGATCGAAAAATTCGGGTTGTGGAGCGCCACCAACGCGCTCACCCAGTCACGAATTTTTCAAGGTTTTCTATCGAAGGGCGAGCCACACGGAAAAACTAGGAACGGTCGCTCCGCACACCCTCCCACGCTCTCGGCCACACGATCGACCAATTTCGATCCGTAAACGCACCCACCACACCGGTTAGCTGGTAGTGGCGCAGCAGGCACGATTCGGCGAAAAAACGCACCCACGACGCGAGAAAAGGAGAGAGGATGAGAACGAGAGAGACGAGTGGAGAAGAGCGATTGTTCTGACGCGGTGGTCCAACACGCATCTCAACGCCACCGAAAAAAGCTCCCCCTGCCGATGGAGTTTGGCAAACACGCATAGCACGGCTCGGCGTGCTCGCTGGCGAGTGAGGCGAGCGGCGATCTCCGCGCCACCTAGTGCGCCGAGCGGGCAACGTAAATCGCTCGATAAATGCCTTTGATAATGCGGGGGCAATGAGGCGGTGACTCACCGAACTCACTGGTTTGGGTGGTTGGGTGATGGGGGGGCAATCGAAGTGGGAACGAACACTGGCGGACCCGCCCAAGCGAATAGAGTAATATTGAAATTTACAGATCGGTTCATTGAGGGTCGACTAAAGGGGCGCGGGAGAGTATGTTGACAGACGCATTTGGACAAACGGTATTATCTGAGATCAAAGTCAAAGTTTGATGGATAAAATGGGAATCAAAATTATATTGAAGGCTTAATCAGGCGGGCATACACAATAATGAATAGGGAAATAAGGTCCGGGATAGCGCAGAAATGGCAGACGCGCAGTCTGGCGATATTTGCAATCCTGCAGGTTATTATTATTTTTTTTTTGGAACGTTCGCTCTGACCGAGTGGTGAGCGTGCTTGCTCGCCGACCAACGGATCTGGGTTCGATTCCCGATGTAGTCGATCGTTAGGGGAAGGCAATGGCAAACCACCTTTGTATTCTGCCAAAAAAAATTTCGTGTCGTTTTAACTCAAAATATCATTTACTCTACCTTAGACGTCACATATAATATTATAATTATTCCAACAAATAATATAACGCACTAAAATATTTTTTTACTAACTCAACTAGTTATGAACACGCTGGTGCGACAGCAATCATTTGCGCATCTCCGTGAACAATATGTATTTGCTATTTCTAACGAAAATCTCAAGTATTTTTTTTACCATATTTTTTTAAAGAAATCCAAGTTTATCTTTTCCCGTGACTATGCCATTCAGTGTCCGAGGCAGTTCGAAACAAGGTGGCGATGAAATATTAAAAGCTGGCCAACGTCTACGCACCATATTGGAATTGCACCGAATGATGCGCATCGAAATTTAGGAGAGCAGAATTCAAAGAGCTATGTCCCGTAGTAGAAAGTACAAACGACGTTCTGATCTCTACCTCTATGCATCATTGGCGGACGTCCACACATTTTATGAGCACGGCGCAATATCGAAAAGAAATTGAAAATGAAATGTGTCATTGAAAAGGATCAATAAATTTAGAAATGTCTTTACTGGTCGACGGTTTTTTTTTTTTGCACTTTCAGTTCTATTGGCTTGCCGTAAATATAATTTATTGCTAAATTGATCGAAGGAAGAGGCGTGAACAAAGCCCCAAGTTGCTTATACCTTTTTTGAAGGAACAATTGAGGTTAATGTTGACCACAAAAAAAATCTTTGAGGCCATTGGCGCTCAACGGCATGGTTGCCAACCATCTCGATGGCGAATTAACTGCATTTGCTGCCCATATACGACAGGAAAGTGCTCATTTCGTTTTTTCCCCGATTGTACCAAAGAGTAGTTCGATTTCAGGCTAGGACGATTGTCAAATGTTTCGACTCACAAAAATGAGCACAAAACATCTTTTAGATTTTAATTTTTCAACGACTATTTAAATAAAATTCGCTAATAAAAACATCGCAATATATATTTAAATAAAAAATTATTTTTGCGGTATCATAAGTTTGCATGAAAGTTTTGCTTTCGATCTACTGATAGATAGTGAGGGCAAAAGTAAACCATGCATAGTCGACAATTAGCCGCAGTGCGTGACAAAGAAAACAATAGAAAAATTATTTTTCTATCGAAGGTAAAAAAGAAAGAAAGTTGAAATTAGTTCGCTGCAGAAGGCGTACAAGCACGTAATCGGACTTAAACATACAGGATTTTGCGAACACTAATATTTATTCAACTGCTTGGCATTTTAACCCATGTATTAATCCGCTGATGCATACTTGTGCCTTGGTAACGATCATTTGGAGAAAATGTTAACAACGGTTACTTTTTACAAATTGATCCTTGAAACTTGATTCAACAACAATGTTAACAATAGCTAAAACTGAAGAATTTTTCTCGATCAAAGAGAAACGGAAACGGCAACTTCTTGAAAGTTATTTATTAGAATAATATTAAAATAAACAGTACGAACTTTCAGTACAATTTACATGGATGTTGGTGTAAAGAGTATAAACTATGCAGTACATTATATAATTAAAAGGGAAGGAAAAATTAACTTTCAAGAAGTTGCCGTTTCCGTTTCTCTCTGACCGAGAAAAATTCTTCAATTTTAGCTATTGCAATCCAACGGCTCCGATAAACGATCAACTCTTATAATGTTAACAATGGAGTAAAAGTTAACAACAAAATACGGAATTAAAATTACTAGTACGGTTACATACCATTAGATATTTGATATTTCTATGCTGAGCATCGGGAAAAGTATAGAACAATTATTTAATAATAAATAACAAGACAACGACAATAAATATGCGTTGTTCGAAGTACTTAATCCTAATCTGTGAAGTATATACAGTAAATTATTTAAGGATTATTATAACTACATTTTGCAGCATACATAAGTATGCAGATATTGTTGTTAAGTGTCAACGAGTCGTTGCCGACCCCAGGTGACCCTATGAATAAAGATATACGAATAATAAAATAATTCCTGTTATATTGGCATCATATTTTCGGCATATTGGCATCATATTTCCTTCAACACTGTGTTCATTACAAATGTACACAATTTGTCTGCAAAATATCCCTGTCTGATGTCTCTTAAGAAATTATACCACTCGATATTAACAAAAATATGTATGGACACCAAAACGTCAAATTAATTACTCGTACACAAACAAACAGATAAGACAAAAAAATAAAAATAGTACACAACCAAATAGACTATATCTATCGTCACTCACAAAACGAGAATTATATGTTTGGACAGTAGGGTTAATTCTTGCACAGGTATCAGGTATTACAACGTACATGTACATGTAGCTCAACTACTGTACAGAGCATCGGCTAAAATTTAAAGGCCAAAATAGGTCAACAGCTTGTTTCTCGGTGACGATCATCAAAAATTGACAATGTGGCCAATAAATAGCCACACATACCGTAGCCTCTCGATGGCCTGCACATGAGCCAAATATGCTTGGGCCCTAGACAGGCCTGCCAAATGCCAATTAGCGACCACCTTGCGATGGAATGGATCGGTGGGTCCTAGAGCCCTAGGCTAGTAACGTAAGCGAATATTGACTCACCTTTAGGATCGAAACAAACTGCCTATCCGGTGAGATCGTGCGTCACACGAGATCGGCAAAAACACGAACCCGAAATTAGCTTTTAGAATGTAAATGTAATGCCATTTTGGCATGCTTACAAGCGTAGCTGCCTACATGAGAACAGCATTAACATGACAACTGAACAATCCGACGCCAGCCATCTTTGTCAATAATCGATTGAGCAGGTTGTCAGATGGCGATTCAATTTTATTTAGTTTTTGATGGAATTAATGAACAATGACAATGCAATGTACACTCATCATTTTTAGTAAATAACATCTTTTTGCGTTTTATAAAAATATCAATAGTTTCCTACACTGTACAATTTGGGCAATATCATTTTATTTCAATTTAATGTCAGGAATTGCTCTTAGTCTGACACTCCGCCAAAGATGGCGCCAGTGGACTTTCTCGAGTGCCCAAAAAATTTAGGATTATTATTTTTCGTTCAGTAATTTTGTAGTTATTAGAAGGATATAAATGAAATCTTAACTGTACTGTTGGATACTATTCATGTGCTCATTGCAGAATGGGTAGCTGTCTCGGAAAATGCTGTCCCATTCACAAGTGGAAAAGGTGAGCTTGCGTGGGGGTTTTCGACCTTGGGTCCACTCAAAACGGATCAGCTGCCGTTCACACTGTTCTTTTGATCTCGAATCATGTTGCATGCGTTCATGACATGATTGAGGCTCTGGTGTGCTGAAGTTAGGAGCATCAATCCGATAGAAAGACGCGCACCAAGCGTCATTCCTGATCAGGATTTTGTTGGTTGGGGGAAGGAACGGGTTAAGGCCGACGCCTTTAAACAACAAAGGATGTGTTTGTTATTCCAGCTCGTTCATGTTTCAGAATACATTATGAAATAAAATAAATTAGCCATTTTGACCTTTTCTGTCTTGTGTTCTTGAAATACTTACATCAGTGAGAGGGGACCCGGTCCAGACAATTAAATATTGTCTCCTAAACCACACTCCTCCTCGCCCATTGAATGAATGAAATTTGACAAGCATGTTTGCTTAGCAAGGCGCTATTTTATCTTGGCAGAAGGCCCCATAATATTGTGTGGTAGACTCTTTTATTTTTCTGGCCACCGACCAGCTACAAGTAACAATATTGTTGGAACGAAATAACAGATTGTTTTTGTAGGATGCAATTGTATTCATGAAGGGCGCATAAGCCTATATCTTGTCTGTTCACTCTGGAAAATATTGTATATTTTTCTTGACACTTCCTCGTGAAAATTGTGTCTACTTCCACAGAAGCAAAATAGGAAAACTGCGAATTGTAAATTAAAAAAAAAAAATTGTAAAGCGGGTATGTTTAATTTAAAACAAATGTTGCAAATTTAATTCAGACCCCTCTCCGACACTTTCAAAGTTATTACTAGCTGCTTCGAGATACATTATTTATTACTACCGGTATTATTTTTCTTTTAAAATTAGGAAAACTGTGCGAAACGATGGCTACGGTGATAGAGGAAGCCTCATAGAAGTGAGTATGATTTGTTCAATTTAATTTTGTAGGTAAACTTATTGATTCAATTTTTGATTGTTGAAATCTAGTCGTCCCCCAATACTGAATTTCTTCAATTCGTTTATTTTTATCTTTTTAGTTTCAAAGTTTAATGGATGTAGTAAGTACTAATTTATGTTGCGACATTACTAAATTTAATATAATGTAATAATCCTATAACCACATATTAATATGTTGGAATTGACTTATTTGAATTGTGGTAAAATATAACTTGTATGATCATTTTCAGAGCCCCAGTCACGATGAACCAATAAGGTGAGTGAATCGATAACTGTCTAAATTTTCACATGTGTTAAGCTTTTCCGTCAGTCTTGTTTAGCAGCATACTATGTAAAGATGTGTTGATTTCATTCAACAAATATAAACCAAAACCTATTGTAAACGAATAGCTTTCTTTTCTGGGGTCTTGTTCTTTTCGACAGTCGAAAAATTATATTTTTTGTTAGCTAGCGTGTGATTTTGCGTGTCATGCAAATTGATTGTCATTTGTTGCTGGCGACATCTTTGTGAATTCGTTATTTCTAAACCTTTTATCGTGAACCTGTGTTGATGCTTCAACGTATGTGCAATGTTAAGTTTTTGTTTTTGTTTGCAGTATATCATCCATACTCTCATTCCGGAAAAAGGTAGGTTTCGTTTTAATCAAGAGCTAATTATGTGCTTATCTTTGTGGCTCATGCAATTCGTTTGTCGAGTAAAGTTGCCTATTTATTTTATTTTGCATTCATTTTCATACCAGTATATGCACGAGTTTATTTATTTGCAAGATCGTTTTTATTATTTTCTTTTGTTTTCACTAAAACGTTTCTCAGTGTGGTCACGGAACTTGAGAGGACCTTGGTGTCGCGAAAGTGCTACAACGAAATTGAGTATGACCCAAAGATATTTCGTGTAAGCGTTGTCAACGAGGTACGCATGCTTGTTTTTGATTTTCCATTTTAAAAAGTACATTTTGCTTTGTTTTTTTACGTTGTATTTTGCTTCAAAATATATTTACTCTTTCTGGTCTTACGTGGTTTTCACGCACCATAGCTTACTGGAAGGGAAATTTAATTGTGGTGCTATCGATTTTCTAGTTTGAAAATTCTCTTTTTTATGTATTGCTTTACGAGCATTCTGCCCGATTACAAAACAATTTTTGTGTAAATTATGGGGATGTTTTAGTTTGTCAGACGTGAAGAGACGCTGGAGTTGGAAGAGGAAGCTGTTATTGAAGCCAGAAAGGAGGCGGCCCGCGTCGCTCGTCTCGCCAACACCCAGCAAATAATCAACCCGGCCCGATTGGTGTTTCATGACAGCACCACCTCCTGGCTGGGCGACGACGAGAATGCCTTCATTCAGTGGTTGGTATATTTGGTGTGCCTCCATCTATTTTGGTCAACTTTCGTTTGCATCAACGGCTGAAATTGATTGTCAATCGCGCCGGGTCGTATCTTGCGTCATCACCGTAGGTGCGATGGAGGTCAAAAGCGCCTTTGGCTGCCACGAATTTTCGCGATATTCTGCTGCGGCGAGTAATTAAATTTTCTGTTAAATAATCTCTGTAAAAATAGCTAGTTCGTTGGTCGCCTTGTTTGTTATCTGCGCCATCTTTCGGTTACGCAGGTGGTGCGTTTCTAAATATTCTGGTTTTTCTCGCTATCTGTTGACATAGTAACGGCGACGACGATCTAGATGTATTCATCGATGAAAGTAAATTGAGGACCTTAACGTCGAGGACGTACTTGCCAAGTAAGTGCAGAATGTTAAAATAAATAATGAATGTGTATGTCTGGTAATTTTCAGACATTTTGTTGCGGAGATTGCCATTATTTTAGCGCTGGATTTGTGACTTCGGTTATTGCAATAATAAAATAGGTCATGTTTTTTCAGGCCATAGCTCCATGATGGAAACTGGTAGCACTGTCAGCAGTGGTTACGGACGAGATTGGGTGAACTATACAAATGGCAGCACACCGCCGTCATCCATCGATCTCGAATGGGACGAAGCAGGTCAGCATGATCATTTCCGATCCATCAGAGGCTCTTGTAGTGTGACTAACCACTCTTCGGCTGATGTCTCATATTCTCATCTTCTATTCGAATTTCAGGCGTCTTCCTGCCAGCCGAAGCAAACGGAGATAAGAATTCCACATCCGCTTCCAATGACCTAGAGTGGGATAACGATTTCGAGAATCAGCACATCGCAGAGTTGGACTTGGAAACTGAGCAGCTAATATCCGAAATCGAAAAGCTGACGTCGAACGCCCTCGAAGAAACGAATCACGGCTACAGATGACGAGGTCATTAAGCTGATTGGGAATTTAGGGGTCAGTCATTGAACAGTTTTTGCTTTTAATTTACCAAATTTGTAAGCTTATCTTGTATCATCCGTCTAACTCAGTGGGTATGGCAACAAACTGCTGATCCCGGGTTCGATTCCCGGCGCAGGCTCTCTGGTGAAAATATGCCCTTCGCATATTGCCTAAGCAACACGAAGGCAGTGATATTCACTACTGTGAGGGTAATTTCCTCAATAAAAAAAATTAACTCTGAATCTCTGATTGAATTTCAGATACAGGTATTCTGCCATACCAAGAGTGGTACAATCGCCAAAATATCGATTACTGCTGGAATCAGGCCCGTTCGATGATAAAGAATGCTGAAGTTTGGCATTTGGTTGAACGTCGAATGATTTTGCCGGCTGATAGTGTAAATTTTCGGCAGCCAACCCCAACTAGTCAACATATTGAAGAATGTATTTTTTAATACGTTTTCTGAAATGATACTAACTGCCTCCACTGTAAATGTTTGTTATATAAGTATTTATTAACGGTATGGTTATCGAAGCACAACCACACGATTTTGTAGCTATGTATTTGGATCCCCCTCGCGTAGGCCCAGAGACAAGTTAGCAGGAAGGGCAACTGTGGCGCAACCAACCCGTAGGCTATCGTTTGCTTTCGATTATTTATATTTCCATTTTTAAGAAAAGCGAAAAATAAACATTTTTAGAAACCCAAGTCATTGTTGTTGGACAAGTCATTGTTTTCGCAACTGAAGTTGAGAGGAAAAATTAGTGACGTTGGTACTGTAGCTCACCATTTATCTTCCCTTTGATGTTAGTGTCCCTCGCGTCGTCTCCAGACCCCGACACCGGGTGACTTCCTCAGTTTTATTAGAAGAATAGAGGTGGTTGGCCATTGCCTTCCTCCGCGCAGTACCACGAGATAATCCGACGATCGACTACACCGAGAATCGAACCCAGAACCGCTGGTCGGCGAACGAGCACTCTCGGCCAAATTGGACGTACTTATTTTACCTTAAATAGCGTTATTGGAAGGTTCTGCACAAATGTCACGGAAGCAAAATTGTTTAGAAGCCAAGGAGATTCATAATTTGAAAAAAATAATAATTAAAAACATCGGTTATTTTTACGGATTACTGCACCCTCGTGTCTACATCCTAATTGCGATAATTGGGTCATTTTAACTCTGCAATTTATAAAATATGTTGCATACAACAAGCATTGACGAGCCCAAAATGAGTAACCATTTTTAAAGTTCAGATGATTAAAACCCTTGTTGAATATGCATTTTCCATAACCCTCTAGAAGAAGCGTCTAGGGGTCATTTTGTATATACGACAAAGTACAAGCCTGGATCCCGCGGATGTCCTTCCTTTCCGAAATAATGTAAAATTTCGGTTGGTTAAGTCTCGAGTCATGAACATAGTAGGCACTAACGCCCGTCTAAGTTCTAATTATATTGGTTGACAGGTAATTATTAAAATTGGTTACGGGTAATTTTTAGGAACTTTCAGAACTTTTAGAGCAATTTAAACTAAAGATAAAATACAACGGAAGAATCATAAAAAATCAAGAGGGATATAGGCGTTACACATATTTATTCTCACGTGAAATTAACACGTGCAACACAAGAGTGTTAATTTACAACAAATTGAAACCAGATTCTCTTCACCATTGCTGGCAGATGAAAACGCCATGAAAATTTCCGTTCCAATCGATCTTCCGACACTCTACAACTTGAGCTTCGTTCGCCTCCAGTGGCGCCTCTTGGCGTTGTATCTGAAATAAAGGAAGAAACCGCGAATTGAATGTGAGGAATTGTATCGGGGAGGGGTCCTTTTTAGGTAACAAACCATTTCTAGTTTGTCACCAATGATTTTTACTTCCGAGACAGTAATGTCATTCAATCGCTTATTCGACAAGGCAAAAAAAACATTTCAAGTTTGTCAACACTGTCTGATTTAATCATTTAACTTCTGAGACAAGTAATTTATCATTCAATCGCTTAGGCGCTAGGCTGTAGCAGTTGAAAGTTTTAGATTTTCTATGCCCCAGACTGCCAAACAAATTTATCCAAGAAAAATGACAAAAGGTAGAAAGTTTCATGTGTTTTCTTCAGCCACTACATGTTCAGCACCTATTCTGATTTTCAAAATAATTGAGTCACAAAGCAAATACACGTTTCCCAAGCACATAGGCCTACATGTCCTGTTCAGGCATACTCCGAAGAGTCCAAAAAATCAGTTTTTGCGATACACTTAAAGGATAAGCTATATACGATTATTTTGTATGCACATAGAACAGTTCATTTAAACTAGAAGACGAAGTCCAAAACAAATACAATCATGACAACGTACCACATGCTTTCATTCCTTTGATCTTTTGAGATGCCGACATATAGGCCTAACAGCCTAGGTCGACCTTTTAAGGCTTAACAAATGCAACACTTTCCTGATATATAAATATTTTTATGAAACCCGCGAGACCCGTACAGTAAGTTTACAAGTGCTTACCGAATGGTATTTCCAGTCTTCATTCGAATCCACTGCGGAATCGGTCGATTCTGCTTAAACTTCTTCGCGAGTACCCGCTTGATGCGGAACGTTTTGTGGGCCGCCTACGGAACCGAAATTCACATTGGACGTTAGTCATCCGCCACGATAAACAAGGTAATCACGCACATTGAATCTTGGGCAACACCATGGTGAGCAACATTTTTAAATTAACAGTAATAATATGAAAAATCCGATGAATTAAGACTTACCATTGAACACGAAACGTTCAACCACGCAATGAGACAAGAGCCACAAACCAAAAATGGCCGTCTGCTGCTCGAGATGGGCGATAGTATTTATCTATCGATATGGCCACAATTTTTTCCCCCGATAGTTATAGACCAGTGTTTCCCAAACTTTTGGTTCGTGAAGTGAAGCCCTTTTTGGATCCAATGTCAATGGCGGAGCCATTTAGAGTATACCAAATTTTAATAGACGATCCCCATTTATGCAAGTTAATGGCGTTTAGTAAAATATTTAATTTCCCGGAGTGGCCGCGGAGCCCCTGGGAGATGGCCACGGACCACAGTTTGTGAAACCTGATTTTAGACAAGATTCTGTCACGATTTACCTCATCTCCCGGAGTTCGATGAAGAAGGGGCGTGTCGATCCGATGAGCAGAGTTGGGGAAGAACCACAGTCTGCCGTCTGCGTGCGTTGTCGTCCTCTGGAGCGTAGCAGGGGCGATGACGTCACGAAGACACGGACTTAATGGCGGGAAGCGTTGAAATCTAGCTGTGGATGAAAAAGATTTCGCGCTTGCCCATACGGATTGTAGAAAGTGTTTGAGTGTTTGCAGTGGAAGACTTACGAATTATTATTTAATAAAATTCTGTTAGGTGTGGAAGCTTGAAATTTGTTTGGATCGATTTTTTAATTGTTTTAATTCTAGTGTGGAAAGGACTTTTTATTAATCTGTTTTTGATATAATTATTCTGTAATAACTTTTGCTAATTTTATTTTAATTTTTACTATTCTAAAAATAACTTAATTTTCTGTTTTAGATTTAACTTTTAATTTTCTGAAATAACTTTTACTAATTTATTAACTTTCTTTGCAGGTCATTAGGCGCGCCGGTAGAGCAGAGAGAACTGGTCGGGGGCAAGCAAAGGACACGCAGGTAAGATTCGTGTGTGGGCACACTTGAGGTGTACAAACTTGGTTTATTTAGAAAATTTATTTATTTTTTTTTTATTAAAAAAACTTAAGAAATACTTTTAACTTTTTTCTTTGTTTGATTTAAATGATTCTTTGGCTTCTTCGATGGCACTTAGGAAATTAATGAGTTCTTTGGTCGTGGAGGGTTGTCCGGGTTCGGTCGGTCGTTAAAGCGATGTTTCCTTTTTCGTCAGAAACGGCGTTGATCTCTTGCCCGTCGTACTGGTCGTCTTTACCCCAGGTATTGTTCCAGCTCTTGGGGCAGGACGTCTGGCTCCACAGGAGGGCGGAACATCAACTGAAAAAGAACAGACACCTGTATAGCGGTAACCTGCAAGAGATTACAGCCCAAAAACAAACGAGGTTATTAGCCAAGACAATAAAGGTGGTGAAAAGAAAGAAGCAGTTATTTGTTGGAATCTTGACTTTTATTTTTGACAAGAAAAGTTTGCAGAATAGTTGATCTCAGATCAATACATGATTTCAG
>JAUJYS010003476.1:0-13043 GCA_033995665.1 Melogona broelemanni | reverse complement strand
ATAAAAATAAATAAATAAATGATATCATTCAAGGTTCTCTGTACGTACGTTTCGATGCCCACCAAAGCATCTCGTCAATCATCAAGTCATCAAGTCATCAAGCAACTCTATCGTTGTGTCAATATTGTCTTTAAACTTCCATCGCTTTTCTAAGTTAGTTTCACTGCATTATTTGTTGGCATTGTGTGATTGCCAACTATCCTGCTGCCAAGGAGGAAGGTTTAGTAGCAAATATGTGCGATAGATGGCGCTATATGCAAACGTGTATCTAGGGAAAATCCCGCCATTGTTTAATTTAAGATGCTGCCCCCTACAGGTACAATCTGGAACTATATTACGGCAATCGCAGCCGTAACGAGTTGTATGGTTAGACAAAAAATGAACCGCCATTTTTTAAACAAATTTCTTAACATCTTACCAAATCTTTTCTACTAAATTGCACAACTAGTCCTACAGAGCATAAACTATGGTAAATCATGAGTATCGTCTGAAGTGGCATAAAACACGAAATTTAATTTGAATGGCACGTACCAATGGTTCCTCAAATCTATTAAACTATCTTATTGGAATCGCCGCGTCGAGATGCACGGTTAGAACATCGATTGAAATGCCTTTCAATGCTTATCCTCCACCAAACATTCCGACAGATTTCTCTATCAATTAAAATAAAAAACACTGTTATACATCATTTAGCTACTAAAATTACACAGAAGTTGGATAAATGTGTCAAAACAGTAGATTGAAAGTCAATCTGAAATGTAGCCCAAATGATAACTTAGCCTAAAATTTACTTATTCAATTTCTTTGTTCAACAGCTGATCGTTGAACTCTTGGTTCAACTTTGAGCCACGTGTCCTAGACCTAAAGCTGCGCATAAATAACAAATTAAGAATAGAAAATCAATCGACATTGTATACGTAGTATAACGTACTACGTCGGTTAATATTGGTTCTACATGCACGCTATGGTTATGGCGTGTTTGGTTGTTTGAGCATTGATGTTGACATCTTATTTTGTTTCGGTGTAATCCAGCGTGATGTATCTGCGAATCTTGTGTCAGAGTTTGTTTCTGGTGGCTGTAATTGGTTTTAACCCTGGCCGACCCGGGCTGGCTCAGGCTCACGGTGGCTTTTTCGACAGCGTCAACGATTTTGCCAACTCAGTGAGTGATTTCATGGACGACGCCTTAAACAAAGCCGAGACTGTTGTCAAACATATCCAAAGCTGGGATAATTTCTTGCAAGAGGCCATCGAAGAGGATTGCGAGTTTGAGTGCCCAAACGGTAATGATTCTAAGGAATGGCGCCTAATCCCGTCTTAAAATTTCTATGTGGCATAAATTTACCGGATAATCTATGAGCGCTTATTTTACAAGGGCGGTCGATAAATATTGGCTACCATTTGTCTCTTTTGTTTTACAGGAGCCAAACCCAAACGAAATCCTAACTTCGCCATACCTGAGCCAAATGGATGCGGGTCTCTAGGAATCAATGTAAGCATGTCTATGTTACAATTATTAACAATTAACGAACAATAATAGCATAGGATTGCGTAGAGGTAGTATAGTATTTAAAGAAGTTCATAATTTATCTGAGGACGTGTGTTTTGGAGCTCAGTTCGGTCCGGATTTGCTGCCGTTGGAAGAATTGACTAATTGTTGTGATCGACACGACATGTGTTACGACAGCTGCAACATGGAGAAGGAAGACTGCGATCGCAAGTTCAAACGATGTCTATATGATCTTTGCGGTCGATACAAGACCGAGATTGGACAATCAACACTCCAAAGTAAGAAAATATTTAACGCACGGGATTACAGTTAATTGTAATTTTCGTCTGAACAGGGTTGGGTTAAATCTTGTTGACAAAAATTACACGGGTAAATATATTTTTTGGGAGTACAAAGATACATATAAATTAATACGTTCATTAGAGAAAAGTATCTGCAGCATTCCAACCTAAGCTTTCTTATTTCGCGCCAAATTGAGATCTAACTCAATAAATTAATTGCAACGATCGCCGCTCGAAAATATATTTTGTTTGCAGAGAAATGTACTAAAAAAAGAAATTATGATCTTTGTAAAGTGGGCATGGCATTAAGGGAATAACAGAAATGCAAACCATGATGAAATCATGTAATTAACGTAGTCATTCCACTGAACCCTTCCTTACTAATCAAAATACTTTGTTAGATAATACAACCATAATCAAAATTTCAAGATATATGAATGACGTATATGGGCGAAATTGTTAGTAGTTGGCACGTAGTATTGTGCTGTAAAACAATCTAGGTACAACATATTAGTCACAGCGAAATTAAAAAATGAATGATAATATTTCAGAATGCAAGGGAGCTGCCAAGTTCTTGTATACCGGTACTGCCGCCCTGGGATGCAAGTCCTACAAAGACGCCCAGCGGAAAGCGTGCCTATGTGACAATGGTACACACCCAGACCTTTAACAATATCGTCTGACTAACGGGACAATTATGTCCAAAAAGGAGGAACTGCTAAGTTTTGCACCTGTACCAAAGAAAAAGATTACGTCATTTTGGGGCTGCATTTTGACTAGAATATACTAAAAAGATATGATACAGTCAGTTTTACTGATTCTCTGTCTTTATCCAAAGATACGCAATATTTTTTTAAACGTATGTCTGATGGGTTTTTCGTGATGTCAGACATACAGCTATAACTTGAAAATGAACGGCTCTTACATTCAATCTATTTAAAATGAGACATACAGCTAATTATTAGCTATATATTGTATTGTCTGATACTAACAATCTTGACGAACCGATTGTAGTAATTCTCAATAATTATTTTAACTAGTGATGCACAAAAATGAAAACAAAAACTAATACTGATTTATATATTAGTATGTTTTTGTTATATTGATAGATATAAAATATATCTGGTATATTTGGTATACATTTATTTTTTATATATATATTTTTTTAATACCTTAGATCAGTTATTCCTTCTTACATTTTCTGAATCTCGCTTCCAAGTTTGTGGCTCTAAAATTTGCTATCCAAAATTTTTATATTTTTACGATTTTATGGGCATTGGACCTTCATAATATGGTGATAATTATTGTTCCAACATTCAATAATACAGTGCAACAATTAAATTCATTAAATTTATTCTGGCCAGAAGATAAATTTACAAATACCTTTACTAACAAGTTAATAAAGTAGCAAAATAAATGTATGGAAGATATATTTTTTTAATTTCTTAAATTAGATAATTTAGTTTGAAAAAAAGTTGACTTAAACTAAACTGATAAAACAACTACAAATAATGTGAGGACTATTTAAAAAATAATAATTGAAATTCACAAATCTTTACTCAAAATAATAGCCGCTAATTATTTTGAACTGGTGTGTAAAAAAAGTATTAAAAAGGTATCACTGTTAATTTCTTCAATTACGACTAGGATTACAATATTTTAAAAAATAGACACGGCTGAATGTACAACTAATACCTTTTAACTTGCATTAATGTTCGTTTTACATTTAATTTTTTCTGGTGATTATGTATTATAAAAAAAACCACAGTGATGAAAATACACTTCACTAACGAAAACAAGTAAAAAATAATTTAAAGAGCGCTCCAATTACATATTGCGTTCATTTGGTCGCTTGTATTTCATGTTGAGGTAAAGGAAAATGTCTTCTTCACTGGAGATTTGAACTGCCTCACCTGCGATACCTGAAAATATATGCAGGTGTTTCAAGCCCATCAAAGTTTTTGGATTAATTTGCAGTTATAAATTGTGGGAGAGGGAGGGGGGAGGTCTGGGGTACTGAAGGCATTTATAAAAATCCAGACATCTCATCCAGACTCGAAGCATTTTCTTATACTTACCAGTGGAACCAACAGGTTTCAAGCAATACTCGTTGAGCGAGAATCCCTGGTCCAGGGCTTTCTGACGCATGTCCTTATTGAACATATCGCTGCCGGTGAAGTATAGAATTCCACAATAATATTGGTCATGCGGTATAAGCCTGCGCAAACAAAACAAAAGTTGTTAAATCCTATTTCGAAACTGGACTGACCTGAATCAGACCTGCGTGCTCATCGTTTAGAAAGTAACAATCAAACGTGTAGCACGACCAGTCGATAAATTTGAGAAATTCTCATAAGTGGGCATTAACGTTTCAAGAAGCAGGAATTTGCAATCAATTTGTTCCCAAATTTAAGAAGATTTGGCATACACATGCCGTTAACCCCAATAGAATATTACAAACAATATTACTTTCTCGTATCAATTGTTTGAGAATATACCTTATATCGATTCGTCTGGCTATGCTGCTGTCATCTTT
This sequence comes from Melogona broelemanni, assembly GCA_033995665.1. Classification (NCBI taxonomy): domain Eukaryota; kingdom Metazoa; phylum Arthropoda; class Diplopoda; order Chordeumatida; family Chordeumatidae; genus Melogona; species Melogona broelemanni. The sequence goes on along the minus strand of JAUJYS010003476.1, from coordinate 8,716 downwards.
GCTTTCGACTTTGCAGACGCCCTAGACAAAAGAAAAAAAAATTAGAACAAAAAAGTCATATCCACTTCTCTAAAATATATTATTTTAAAAAAAAATCAGCAAATCGAGTATAGTGTCTTAAGTTGTTCAAAACGAACTTAGAATGTGATTTAAATACGTTATTAACAAGCAAAGAAATTACCATGAATTTTGTGTCGCCCAATGACAGATTGTCGGTGACAAATCCAATCGAAGTCAGTTTTTCTACAACATCCTTCAATAATTTAGGCTGCAAATGACGAAACACAGAAACATGAAATTAATACAAATTACAATACGACTACAACCATTTAAAATAATTTAGTAATTTGACATTTACAGTTGAGAAATTAATGAAATGGTCCTATTAGGTATTTTTGTATTGATATGGCAAAATAGATAAATTAATGCGTTGGTAATGCCAACAAGAACAAGATAACAAATATTTTTATTGTAAATACACATGCACTGGACATCTTCATTTCAAAATGCCTATGTATTCACTAGCGTCGACAAAATTAATATTTCATTTTTTTTTTAAAGCTCAAATGTATGTCGACGAATTGTTCAGACGGTCGCTGACCGGATGACCTCATTTAGCCAGACTAGAAAAAAACTCAAGTCATTTCTACCTATCCCCCTTGCTAGTGTGACTAGTTTTTTTTTTTGTTTTTTTCGTGCGTGACAGGAAAGTTGTAAACACATTAAACTTTCGCTGCTCCAAAAATCAGTTCCAGTTTTCCGTGTTGCCGGTGTCGTTTTTTTTTTGGGAGGAACTACCGAAGATTGATGTTCCTGGTGCTCAGCGTTATAAATTATGGGAATATGACCCGTTTCAAGCTTTACTCAATGCTACTTCTGAAGAGTTGTTTAACCTTTTCCATTTCTATTTCATTATTTCAATAGATGAAACTAAAAAAAAAAATATTAATCATTATATTTCTATTCTTTAAATCATTATATTAATTATTTCAAAAAGATTAATTAAAAAAATATGTAATTTATATCTGCACGTTTCATTCTAGTTAGGTCGTACATAATTGTAAATGGACGATCCATAATGCATGAAATATTTAAAGCGGACTCACATAGGATAATATTCGAACTGAAAATAAATTATCCGACAACCCAACCAACAAGGGAAAATTGAAAATGTGTTGAAGATTTAACTCCCGACCTCCCGCCGAGCGAATAGTGGAGTATAGCGCCCAGATTTCCATGTCATTAGAGCGTTTGACGTGGATGATAGATTGAGGACCCACCTGCTTCTTCTTGTCGGCGGTGAACGAGGGATGAGTTAGCAGCACGTCGATGTCGCCACTCAGCGCAGCACCTAATCAAATTGGACGAATCGTTTATTAGAGTGCGCGGGCAACCAGGAAATTACTGATACGACGATAAGAAAAACAACGGTAAAAAAATATTTCCTCTCCTCCGTCCCCCCGTCCAGCAAAAAAAGCAAATCATCACTTGAAGAAAAAAATAGCATGAGTGCACACGCAGTTCAAATTGCTTTATAGGTCACGTTTCATACTGTTTAAATTTTCTTTTTTTATGGTTCAGAATTTTTTATCACCACTCTCACTCTCACATTCATAAATTATTAGAATTTAGCAATTTTGCTCATATAACTGTATTTAAAAAAAAAAAACATATACATGTATTATGGTTTATTGTGCTTTTTCCCTTGTTGTTCCCCTAACAGCTATATACGCTTGTGAACAATGTATCAAAGTGTGACGTACCGCGACGAAAGCTGCCACACAATGTGACCAGATAATCCTTATCCAAACGCGCGACTTCCTTAGTGATGAGCTTCTCCATTACCACCATCTCTTCGCGCGGTATTCTCTTTTCAAAGTCTTCAAAATACCTGGCAAAAAAATGAGACTCGGTTAAAATTGACCCCAATAATATTTTTTAGAAACGAAAATGATTCTCTGATGACGCAACTCACTTCAAACCAATCTTCTGATGGTGCGTTAGCTTGTCCGGATGTTTTTTCAAATCTACATACAGCATGTTCAATTAGCAATACATAAAAAGTAGTTTAATGATTTGGATTTGCATTTATAAAATGTTTTAGTCATGTATGCTTGTCAGTACATTCCACTACAGCACCTCCTTATCTCTTTCGCAATTTGCTCCGCCTGTTTGGTTTATTGGCTAAGGTTGAGCCAATCGAAAGGACAACAAACGCGCTGACGTGGAATGTCTAGCATTTACTAATCTAAATACATGTCGAAAAATCCCACCTTCGATTGTTTTGATGCCCTCGTCCACCAGCTTCCTTGCATTGGCAGGACTACAAAACGAAATGCAAAATCATTCACACGATAAGATAATGGAAAGTGAAAGAATCTAGAATTAATTGGAGAGCTAACGATACTACGTACCCTATGCCCGTCACACGGGTAAGCAGCTGAATGGCTTGACTGTCATCGTCACCACGAATCTGACAGAGAAAAACAGTAATTTAAATTAATCCTGTAGTCCGGAAAGATCAGTTTGGCCAGATAAATATTGGAGAGATAAAACATTGACAAGTCAATCTTTAAATAGTAGAACCAAAAAAGCCGGGTAAATTAACGTGCTTTCAAGAAAAAATTGTGTGTTTCCATACAAACAAAAATTATAATAATGCTAGGTTGCGAAGTATTGATAGTTAAGAGTAAAAATTATAGCGTCGATTTAAAAATGCGAAAGTGTTTATTTTTATCCAAAATCTAACAAAAATCTAGCAAGGTTGCATTAGAAAAATATCCAGTGCATAGGCATTTTTTATTCTACTAATTTTGTACATGAATGTGAATATTCGGTAAAAGGAATTCTGTCTGTTTTCCTTCATTTATTTTACTCCAATATATTGTTTTGACAAACCAATCTATTTAAGGCAATGACCTTAGCAACAATCTGCTTAAGTCAATGTGAAAAAATCTCACGACGCCTGGAGCCAACGTTTATTTCTGACTAAATTGCAAGAAACACGTTAATCATGAGAACCGGCTATTACAACGAAGGTCTTTGTGAACACCGGTACGTCAACTGCGTCAAACGACCTCTAAACACATGTAAGCATCAGATATGTCTGCTCTAAATCTAAACTGCATATAATTATTAGTGGAGAACTATAATCGACAGTTTGATCGTGAGGTGTGGACTAGACAACCTGCTGGCTCACAGAAATTTTAATGGCGCTCGGACAAATGAAACATAAATAATCCCCCAAGCTAATCCACTAGCTATCAATTGCTTGCGCAGACTAAAGCAATTAACGCTTGGGTGTGACACTGTTCTCTACAAATCCTAAGACTGAATATGAATATCACGTTAGACTAATATAGACAGGCATTTCGAACATAAACTTGAATAGTGAAGTTGTTCGTGTATTAGTACTCGATTTTTATTTCATTTTTAAATGCAAACTGATTGATCTAATATGCTCGAGAAATGTTAACCTTTTTGGATCACTCTGTATGTTGGTGCTCTTTGATGAGCAGTCTATATAGGTAATTGAATGATGTCTGTAAGTAATGTGGATACAAGAATTTAGTCGGGTAAAACGTTTATTGCCGCAAGGGGGATTAAAGCGCTGCAGTGAGAATATGGCATGTGCACTTCAGAGCGATTTGTCCATTCAGAGAAAAAAGTATTAAAGCAACAGTCTCATTCCGCAAGATAGTTTAGCGTAAGCAAAACATAATTTTGCGCAGGCCGGCTTATTAAATTCTGCGTCAGATATAACAAGCTGGGAATTAAGAATTATGTTCCTTGGTGGTGGTGATGAATTACATGAATTAAAGAAAAATAAATTTGGTATCACGTAATCAATTTAAGAAGAGAATCTTTAAACACATCGATACAGATTAGTAGAATTTTAATGAATTTGGCGAATACCTTCTCTAATTTCTGAAGTTTTCCAGTGGCCAAAAATTCGTCAATCTTCTTTCCGATTTGAAGTCCAATACCATTCTGAAAACCGTCATTTTAAACATATAATTGCTTGTCAAAAAATTCGCCCGAAATATTGTACCATTTATCGGTAAATGATTAACTATGAATTAACGTTTGGTAAATGAATGTTTTTCGATAAAAATTAGAATAAAGCTGTTGATTTACATCAATGTGTCATATTCTGCAAAATGTGCATTAGAAAATACATGTAAATGGTTGCTGTTCTTTAGGATTACTGTAAAATTAGAAAAGATATATGATTCCATGTGTCGAAATTGAATCCATTGATCGGTATTATTGTTGTATACCAGCTGTTTGGCCTGGTCTCCGCTCTTTATCCTGGTGGGATGCGCCGCCAAAACGCTGGCCGCCTTCCGGTAAACATTGTACTTGTGAATGTTTCGGCTCACATTCTTCTCGAAATCGGCCAACTCTACACAGGATCGAATCGGAAACAAACGCGGAAAGGATTTCTTAATGTCACCATCGACGGAAAAAAATAATCATTGCTTCGCGGTTGTTGGTTTTAATTATTCCTTTGTGGATTATGAGAGCCTGTACAACAATTTCAGACCTCTTCAGATTTCTTTCTAAAAGCCATGGTGGTAAGGCAGAGGCTGTCCTACTTTGGCTATATCATTAGGGAAGAAGATGCTTGTATGGAAAATTATTTTTTGTTCGGAAAAGTGGAGAGCAGAAGAAAAAAAGGGGAAGGCCATGAATTACATGAATTAACCGAATGTATGCAGGGGCGGACTTGCTATGACGTAAGGGCGGGATTTTCCGCCCCCCCCCCCCCCTCAAAACATACCCGACTGGGCCCCTTGGCATCATTTTCCGTTTGGGCCCTTTGGTAGCCAGTCCGTCCCTGAATGGATTGTGTCGGGGAGAAGAACTCATTAAACCTGCACCAACTACGGAGACAGTACTCGATCGGCAACGTTAGCGAATTTTATCAACAGGTCACCAGGGGTCGGAAAATGACTTGACGATACCTAATACATGTCAATTACATCATCATTACATCAACATGCACACGAATGTCAATATGAGCAAGAACTTTTCGCAGTTTTTCGCCAGCAGCTAAAATGCCTCCAGGTCGTTAAAGCATACCCAAATGAGCATCATGGTCATCTTTGGTGAGAAATTAGCATGACAAATCAACGATTTCCAAACGTCAATTTCGGACATTTCTAATGCGTTACTCATGAACTCTTTACAAGTTCCGTTATTTGTCTACGAATAGGCCTAGCCCCCTCAATGCTACGCGAGAAGTCAATATTCTTACCGATAAGAAAATCGCACATGTCAGCATTAGGATTATCCTGAGATGGGGCCTTTCGCTTGCTCATTATTGGCTCAGTGTTTGTCGATATTAAATTGAAAACACTTCGATTTCCAAAATTAAGATCGAAATCACATTAAATCTAGACCCCCGCGATAAAAATGGTGAAACAGACGACATTTGGAATGTCACATTTCCAAACCAATGATGCAGCAGTGCTGAATCTTGAATAACTCAACTGATTAGAATAAATGTTTAAATTGGTTATCACTTACTGTTACCAATATTAGGAACAGTTTATAAAATTTAAAATACTAGCGCTTTCTTATTTATTTTATTTCGTAATTATTTATTGTATTTCTGATAAAAAATATATTTTTAATAAATATTATGATTTTAAATGGGTTTACACTATCCTATTATTCACTGTCAAATCCTTGCATCTGCCACCACTGCAACTAACGAGATTTTTTACGAAGCACACTAGCAAATCAGAAAGTATGCTCACTGCTCGCATTACTACATCACTTTTGCTTTTCAGCCAATTGTGAGCATGCACGCTGCAGGGAATAATATCACGATCCAATCTACCAATCGCGTGCGAGGTTGATTTGTAAAGATGGCCGCCCCCTTTGGCCCTCGAGCGTCAATCGACGGGTGAAAATGTTTTTATACGCGGTTTGTTTGTGTCGGCGACGTGTTATTTGAGCAAAATATTCTGCTCCGATCGGTCGTGTGTCGGTGTCTTGTGATACCTGTTGTGCCGGTTTACCTGTCTGCGTCAGCCACAGCTTTTCTCCAGTCAAAATGTGCGGTAAGTGTGACTATTTCGATGCTGCTTTTTTGATCGCCGGTTCGCCTGATGGGTTTCATGTAATTGTTTCGTAGCGCTACGCGAGTGACATGCAGTTGGCCTCAACTGGTCTGTTCAATAATGAATGGATGCCAAATAAATTGACAGATCTATGTAATTAACGTGAATATAGAAGACTTTTGTGGACGTTATGTCATTCATTATTAATTATTGTTTGTCAAGGAGACCATGCTTATATCTTACAAATGTTTAAAAAAGACAGGATTTAGTAGCTTCGTTGTCAATTTAATACAACATTTATTGCGAAAGTGACTGCTGGTCTATAAGTGTCCTTTAGCATTCCATTTTGTTTTATTATCACCTTGTCATTCAGATTAACCAAATTAAGGGTTTGAGGCTTCTTAAATATTTGCCTGTATGTCATGTAGAGTTAGTTTCATGTTCATGTCAGCGCGATATTCGGTTCGTGCGTGCATGCATTTATTTTGTGTAAAATTATTACTCATAGCAACATAAGAACCTGGTGCAGGGATCAATAATTTGCAGAACGCATAATGTCCTTGTACACGTTGCGGTTGCCGTCTTTCCCATCAGACAGCTTCACCCTTCTTAGCACTAACTTAAATCCAGCGACTATGCATGTCATGAATATGTTGATTCCAGGCGAAAACACGCCGCAATTACATTATACAGTAGTTTGTACTACGGCGCGTGCGGTACAGTCATTATATTAGATCTACGGTTGCTAAGCAATTTCGCAATATATTGGTTGAGGCCTGCCCACGTACGAATCATGCAAAGTGTCGATAAATATATCGTATATTTGAGCCCCTGTATCTACTCGCAGGCATAAACCACGTTGGCTTTTGTGTTTGGCATTAACCTTTGTGGAAACTGTAAAATGTCAAAATTGAGATTGCAAAGTGACAAGGTTTACTAATTTCGTTATAACTACCTATGGAAACATATTAAGGACTTGTCCACTCTGTCATTCATAATCTCTATTATACATAATTTTATTAATTTTATTCGCAATTTAATCCTTTCTTGGTCGGACCATATCGGTAAAGTGACCGATTTGTGGTCCGACGGTCCCGAGTTCAATTCCCGGCGCGATCAATCATTTATTTGTTCCTGGGGTGCTGGTAAAAATGTGCTCCTCAATGAAGTGCCCAAGCACTAAGAGGTGTACAGAATTCCCTGTATTGCTATTCAGAACTATGATTTTTTTTTATTCGTCCGAATGGTGACTGGATGATGAGTTAATCAAATTGTGAATTTTTATTTCAAAAAAAAAAAATGTTTTGAAATGTTAAGGGATTTATGTTTTGTGGCAAGTCTCAACAATTTTGTCAAAAATATTTAACTGGGAATTTACCTCCAACCGCGTCCGGTGAAATCGTTACTTAGGTTTTGGTGAGACACCCTGACTTTACGAGCCCAATTTAATATTCCGCTCGAGCCGCGTGCACTGTGGAGTGCTCGCTTGTCGTTTTTGTCACATGTCGCTTGTTTAATTAAGTGCGGCTGATACAAATCTATTGAGATATAAAAATTGTTGCCACTGATTATTATTCTGGCCGCGTTTTTTTTTTTTTTTAGTTGCAGGGTTGAGCCCAAAGTATTCCGTTTCAAGTTGCGCGCTAACCACTTCTACGCTACATTTTATATTTTATAGAATGTATCTGAGTTATACCGCATATACGATCAAAATGAAGTCATGTGCGATATAAAAACATTCAAAGTGCATGTGTATTCGTAACACAAACCCCGTTGTACCGTTGATTTGCATAACATATTTTTTCACGCACTTAATTCGACTGTTGCTTTTATGAAGAGGGGAGTTAAAAATACACGTAACTAACAATCTGGGTAGGCTGATGCAATATAATTTCACTGAAACTTCTGCATTGAATAACTATAGCCCTATCCCATAAAATTATAATCAATCATTATGCGAATGTGCTTTGACTAATGAAACGTGTTCAAGAATGTTTACGCATTCTAAGTACAACGCAATCCGCGCATATTTCATGCAGACCTATTTTTTCGTAAAGCCGATGTAAGAATTCCCAATGAACTTATTGATGTAGGATTACTCGCATCCGTCGTCGTAGCGTTTGAGGGCTTGTACAGGGTGGCTAGTAAAGTAGGCCAAGGAAGTTTTTTTTTTAAATGTGTGCACCTCCACCTCCATTTTCTCCTGCGAGCAATATGTAGCGTTTAAAAAAAAATAGTCACCGCGGGCAACACTTGTTATTGACTTTATGCTCGCTTTTCCTTTTATGTATACAGCTGTATAGGTTATACATGCAGTGTATGGTGACAATGTGCCACTACAATAATGCTGATAAAGCGCCGAGTAGGATACAGAATGCCCAAAGTATAATATCCGGTATTTTAGGAGCTAAAACTAAAATAAATACCGTGATCACTGCCGTTACTCGGTTCTTGCAAAGTTATTCAAAACTTAATATTTTGATGAACATCCTACCTACCAGGGGTGAACAGTCTACCTAGGGGCCCGGGCGAAAAATAACTCCAAGGGGCCCTGACTTCCCTGACTTTCCCTGGCCAAAATCAAAATTTGGGAGGGGGGCAGTCAAGTATGTTGTTTGGGGGGAGCCGGGGCTCAGTGGGTATTG
>JAUJYS010003475.1:0-13043 GCA_033995665.1 Melogona broelemanni | reverse complement strand
CCTGCGCCGGGAATCGAACCCGGGACCACCCGCTTAGTAGACTGTGACCATATCCACTGAGCCACGGGGGCCGATGATTCACCATATAACTTTGAGGGTTAGCTTAGTGACAAGAAACCCAATTCGTTATTATAATGGGTTTTTAATGTAAAGTTAGGAGTCGTTGTAAAAAAGATGCTGAATAAAATGAAAATTAAATCTTTGACCATTAACGATAAAGAACGGCAACATTTGAAATATTAAAATGAAGAATAATAAGTTGTTATAAAAATGTTACTGTTCTCGAACCTTAATGATCAAGGATTTCATTTTCATTTTACTCAGCAAATCGTTGACTTTGAATTTTAGCAGTACGGTACGGTTCGGTAGTGTTGTTTTTGTACCTTGTAATTTTTGGCTGTTAAACCAACGGAATTTGCTACCATGCACGAGATCTAGACTGATCAACCTGCAAAATCCTTTTTCCGAAGAAAAGCAATTTACCAGTGACCACGACGCCTTAAGAAATAAGACGGGGAACTTATGGCTGACACGTATTGGATTTTGTTCGTACTTGACATGGCGTATATTACATGGGGTTGACGTTGAAAGAAATGCTGACAAGATTATAATAAGAAACACCATACATGGAACTGATTACTTGTTAGATAGGGTGGATAAAAAGTCAGTTTGGACAACGCCGTAAATATTGTTGTGTATAACGTGAAAGCAAAGTAATTTACGCGATGTCTTACAATACAATCCAATTACATACAATCCTTACCCGCCAGCGGTTGTTATCTTTTTTCTTACCACGTTTTGGTCACGAGTAAATTGCATTTCTTCGGAAAACATTTCTGAGAATTTCAGCGATAAAGCTCATGCGATGCTATTATATACTACAAATCAAGTCTACGACGGCTAAGTCTTTAAAAAATATCAAAAGCTATACAATACTACAATCACTGATCTAAACAGCTGAAAATTCGAAACTGTTTGCATTATGTTTTTATAAACCATCTGGTAAAACCGTGTGCGGTCGCCGTAGCTCAGACAGTAAAGCAACCCGCCTGTGGTTCGCAGATCCCGGGTTCGATTCCCGGCTTGGGCTCTCGACTATTCGATTCTGATATACTTGTCAAAATGTGCCCCTCTGCAAAAGCTCAATTACAACTACAATAGATATACCCACTAGATGACTCTTTGGGGAGCCTATGGCGGGGTGTCTAATGACTAGTGAAGGACAAAGATAATGTTGTAGGACCGTTGTCCTATTTAACAGGATATGTACAGTATTTCAGACTCAGTCATACCACTGATGACACACTCTGGGGAAAATATTAATTAAACTCAGGCTTTGTAATATGAATTGAACTCAAGCGCTTAAAGGGGTACAGAATATCTTGTTGTGATATTATCGACAGCAATTGTAAAAAAAATACGTTTTCTGTGGTTGCCGTAAGGTAGTCAGACGAGAACTGTTCCAGAACGATGCGATTCAATGTAATTATTCGATGAAATACTGCGTACAATGCCTATTCATTCGGGAGTGTTATCAATGAACAAGTACGAGTACTTGGTTGCGTTTGCTGAGCACGAACAGCGCCCTTTCAATTTTTTTTTGTTACTTGTTATTTCCGGCAATTTCTTACCACGATGTCGAACGCATAAACGACATAACCGAACAGAAGTTGGCCGGCCCCTCGGGTTGATGTTTATCTTTTCAGAAAACAAGATAATGTTCGGCCCAGAGGATATGCGCTGCTTCGTGAGAGGGGGTGGTGGGGTCGGACGCGGGTTAAACTAGTGGCGCCCCTCTCGGATCATGACCGCGACATGTACAACAACCGCGCATCTCATTTAGCCAGCCTACTTATCTCTCAAGACTCATCCATTATTGAGCGGTAATGCTCAATTTCGGAAGGTCAGCTAAACTGTGGATACTTGTTGCGTTGTGTACTTTATTGTCAACGGAAGACGAATAGGGTTAGGTTGGTCTCTGGTTCGATCTTCCATATTTTAATCGAAGTGGTGATTGTAAAAAAAATATCTTGGGTGACTTGACTTCGGACTCTGACCATCTGACTCCAGCAGTCAATATTCTAAATTAATCTACAATCTGTAATTCACAATTTGAAATACATTAATGTACTAGTACACCATGAGCTACATTGTTCATTGTCCAAATGCTAGCTTAGCTAATTACCCAATGCGGCGCAGATATTATGTAGATTCAGAGATTCTTAGAACATCTGAGAAAGAACGGTTTTCAGTAATCAATGCTTGCGGCATTCATACATTAACGCTGCTAAGCAACAAAAAATAACTGAGAAAAGCTTGAAAAAAAAAAACGCTAACTGCGAAAAGAAATACGAACTGAGTCTGCCAAAACTATCGTATATGTATCGTACATGTATCGTACATCTATCGTACATCTATCGTACATGTAGAATTAAACCTTCGTCAATGACCAATAATTGAAATAAAACTACAAAATAAATTATAGCAACAGTTTAAAATCGCTCACGGTTTCCTTTGCACGTTTCATCGCTACCAAATTACTCATCAGCAGGGTTATGAAAGATTTTAGTTGTATAAATGTGCGGCCTCCGTGGTTCAGTGGCTATGGTCATAGACTACTAAGCGGGTGGTCCCGGGTTCGATTCCCGGCGCAGGCTTTCGTTTATTCGATTCTGTGGTTCTGGAATGTGCACCTCATATATCGCCGCAGCGACGTGAGGGGCACAATGACCTTATGTAGTGTTATTCACTACAGTGATCCGGAATAAAAAAATAAAATTTCAAGAATGTAAATAATGCAAGAATACCAGATACCATCACTGCCATTATGTACTTGTTACATACATGTATCAGCCAGTAGGGCAACTACAAAAATAATTAATAATTTCTCGCATTACTTTCGTGACATAAGTGAAGTGATGCTTCACGACAGGATATATAAATCCAACATTCTCCACCATCCTACAAAAATGTAACATTAAAAGCTCGTCTCCGCGCATATAGCACCACACGACTGATCTATAATTCACAAAGGGGGAGGGTGAAAACTCTGTCTGCATCGCTGTCCCGTAATCCCTATCCATCCCGTCTCGCCCCACCTTACATTCGAAAAGGTCAGCCTTAATGGCGCGTCGCGCTTTTCGCCAGACTCGATTACCGGCCCATCTAACGTGTCTGCATAAATAAAGACGTGATAAGTGGGCTCTTGGTTCAACACATGTTCATACTTGTTCGCATATACAGTATGTACAATAAAAAAGGGAGTAAAGAAATTTGAAAATTAAACTTTGAAAACGGTCATCAAATTTAACAAAATTTAGCGAAAATGTTAGTAAGACGTTCCTTTTTGAAGTTCTATTGTGCCCACGTGCGCCTGTGTGACGTCAGCAATGTATATTGACTTTCGAATATGACGTGTATTCGAGGATCGCACTGCCATTTGTTATTCGGGTTCAACTTTATCAAATAATTTCTTGTGGAAATTGTTGATAAATACTGGATACTTGGTGGCTTGACGATATTCAAGTACTTCTGTTTAAAATTGTTTAACATTTGTGATCAGATAATTTTACAAGAATTATTTTATAATGAAAAGTTTAAGTTTAAGAAAACTAACGGCGTTGCGCTCCATTTCACTGTATGCCTTTTTGGAACGGTAAAATAAAATAATTACGTCACACAGCTGCACCGGTACACTATTAATTACGGTAATTATGGTACTATATATATACGGTATATAATTACGGTACACAAAAAGAAAGGTCTTGCCAATTTAATTTCTTCTAATCATTCAATTTAATCAACGTTGACCAATTTTAATATATAAATTTAAATCCACTCCCAATTTTATTGTACACACTGTACAAGAAGGATGCGCGGTTGCAGATGGGGTGGGGGTGAGAGGAGGACTGGATCAAAAATAGAAGCCCGTAAAAACATTCGGCAATTAAATTTTACGCTTCAAAACTACTTGGCGATACGATTTGCAACGCGCCGGCACTCTTGCCACTCTCCCTCTCGAAATCAAGTTAGCGCTCTGCTATCTTCTGGAAAACCGTGTTTATGCAAAGACTTGCAGTACTTTTTCGTAGTGGAGTAGTAGTGGTGGTCGCATTGCGTCTATATCGTGTTTCCTTCAGGAAACGATTAAGTGGGATGGAGCTCTGTACTTGAACACCAGGTGGCGGTAGGTGTACCGTCTTTTCCGCTCCTGTGCCCGCGACCTTCAGTCCAGTAAATTCTGAATATTAGTCGCGATCAAATTGGTGCGGCGATTGGGCGACGGATTGAGGGAAAATTCGATGGTTGTAGCTAAATCCGCGTGGATTTACTTATGATTGTTCGAAAATTACAGTGTGGGCCTTGGTCGCACTTTTTTATATAACATAGGATAGATGTTGCTGCGAACTTAATGCGGCCGCCGTTGTACTGTTGTCGCCCCTGAGCTTCCATTAGTGAGTCCAGAGCATAGGGGTGGATCCTGCAGCCTGGCTTTACCTGCTGCCATTCCCCTTTCTTTTCCTTATCTGCCCCTCACATATCGCCATAGCGACACGAGGGGTATTAATCCTGTAGTGCTTCAGTGATTAATATGAAAAGAAAAAAACAACTCCCTAGGCCAGGTTATCGTTTTGGTTTTGGCGTCCAAAGTATATAGTTCGATAAAACAATTATTTTAATGAGTTTTTCAAAATCCATAAAAAAATATTTTAGGTTGAATAAATTTAATTGAGAAAAACGAATTGAACATAAATACAGAGTAAAATCAGTGACAGTTAAGGCACTTTTAATTCGTTAGGTACATGGGAAACAAATTCATGAGCTTTCGGCTGTGATGCCTAAATTGTATTGTCAATGTAGCATTTCTTAGGTAAGAACTACCTTGATCAGGTACCGCGGAAAGAAAGTTTAAAATGTTGGGCTCAGGCGGGCCAAGACACGAAGCGCCACTTTTATCCCTTTAATCCGGAAACGAGATTTCGCGGAAACAAACCCGACGAGAGATTTAAAATCGGAACTTGCGATTCGAACGCGTCCAGCTGTTGCCGTTCCTAAGGTGTTTCCGAGCTCTTGAACCCATCCCCCCTTCCGCACCACCTCCCTGTCGAGACAGCGGCGCCACCTCCATCATAAATCCTTTCTTGGTTCCGTAACCCTTTTAGGAATTTGGAACAAAAACGTTTACATTTTACCGTGATGCGACCGTAGCAGGATAAACGGCTAATAAAAAACTGCTGGTGGCGTTCCAGATAATTTCGTTTCTAATATAGTTATCGAGAAGTTGCAAAACTAACATAACCAGGGAGTACACATTGCGTTTGAGGAAACTACGTTATGCCATCGTTGGTGTACGTCCACATGTGTATGTTCAGAAATTTCGGGGGCCATTTTTTGAAAATGTCATCAGTGGCTCCATGAAGCGGCTTCACGAAAATATAATTATTTCTGTTTTCCGTGGAGCCAAAATGTTCCGTGGAGCCAACATCACCCAATATGCGATTTTAGTTCGACACATGAAAAGTTTCGTGGATCCGCAATTATTTGGTTCCATGGAGCCATGCTCGTTGAATTGAGTCGTTCGTGTGAATCCTCCTTTAGAACAAGGTACTCATTGTAGGAAAATAATTTCACAAAGTGTTTTGCGCCAACTAAAAACAAAATTATACTACTATTTAATTTCAGAATATAAAGTACAGTATAAACAAGGACAGGGGAAAAATGCAGGGTGGGTTCTGTAAGAGCGTCATTCATAGACCAAAACGTGATTCAAGCGGAAGTTGCTATCCGGTTATGGCATAGCGGAATTTCAACATTATCTCCTTACGAAAAACATGAGCTTATGTTTATGCAACACGAAACCATTCCTTTGGAGGGCGGTTTTGCCACACAAGATGCGCGGCTGCCCCTCTGGCGTTGGTAAACTGGACGAGCACGAGAGTTGTGCGGGTAAAACAACGTGAAAAAACTAGGGCAACTGCAATCTGATGTCGGCATGTAACCGTGACTAACATAATTACAAATAATATTTATTAAAAATAATTGTCAGAGTTTTGGGAATTTATACTTTTTGTCAGTATAGATAAGGCTAACATTTTATATTTTTGTCGCTTTGTTTATGTTTTGATTTAGTTATGTGCGTAAAGAAAAAGTAAACGCTAGTAAATTGACTTTTGCTGCGTTTTAAATTATTAGAGAACATTACTTTGCATTTATTTTTGTAATTATAGCGTTTTAAGAAAAAGCGATTAGAGAGAATATATTGTACGTGCACATGTGTTTTTAATAATTTAGTTCCGAATTTAATTACTTTTGGCATTGTCCCGCAGCTGTACTGTTACAAGATGGTGTTAAAAATAAATAAATTTATATTCCCGTGGAAGGAATTTTAAAGCTTAAAACTCCTAGCATACATGTAGACGCCTAAAATTGAATACACCATGCCTCTCCCAGATATAAAAGTGCTACCAATATGAGTGACAAGAGTTTTAAAAAGCTGATAAACTACCATAAAACGAAATATTATTGTAGATAAATTAAATTACGACCGTAATGTTATTCTTGTATTTACTGAATAGAATCTGAATTGATTAGACCCTTGAAACGTCTTAAGAAGAAATAGTACAAAAAAAATACACATTTCATTGTATTTGGATGACCGGTGACATCGGTGACCGTGTCTATCGCTCCAAGACAGCAATACCTGCGGTGGATTTCCAATGGTGGCTTATCGCTTGGGGGGACACATTGGACCGTGGCTCGATAAACGACAGGCGACCACCCGTTGATCCCAGAGTCATTCTGTGACGTCAGCGTGGTTTAGTCGAACGCGTGGTTATGTCGTGCAGGATGGAGTAGAGTAGAGGGGTTGAGGGAGGGGTTGGGGAAGGGGTAGGGCGAGGGGTGGAGACCAGCACGTGCCGCCAATATGTCTCAATAAAGAGATGGCCCGTTTTCGGTTTCGCCAGCTTCTTTTTTTTTTTTATGGGCGCCGAGGAATTCGTCGTTAGCGCGAGCACGGACCCCGATCTCGTTGGGACAGAGGCGCATTTTTTCCGCCGGCCGATAGATGGCGTTGTTCGTGTTGGAGATGCGGTGGGCTGTCTTTAGATGATGAACTCGAGAGGATTGTATAAAATAAGAGCGTGTTTTACGGTTTTCAAATATGATCGTAAAATGTAGGCTATAACTCGACGAGTTTTAAGGCGATTTGCATGGATTTTCGTACAGACTTAAAACACAGAATTTCTAACCAAATGACAATTAAAGATTATACTATCTTGAGGCTGAAAATGTATCCTAATTTTTTAGGAAAATATACTGTACCTGTATCTCGTGCGTTGATACTAGCAGTTTTTGCTTTATGATTTGTTTTCTTGAGATGTGATCATCAATATGGATCTTTGAGAAAATAATGTACTGTATTGGATTCATGAATAGTTTAGTTTGGTTGAAAAGCTTTGTTCAAAAGACGTGTACACATATTGTATATTGGAAAACAATTTGTAGGTTGTAAGATAATGTGAAATAAAGTGTAAAACGAATATTAATTTCCATTTTACAAGAGTTTACAAAAAAATAATCAAACCTCTATTGGTTGAAAAACTGGAGTGAATAGAACTACCGGTACTGAATATTATTTTAATGAATTTCGGAAAGTTTAAATCGGAAAGTTTTTAGTAAAAATTTCGGAAGTTATCATATGTGTATGCACAAGTATGTTTTCTCAATCCCATTATTTACAATTATAAAACATTTACATACGCTGTACATGCACAGGTGTATGGGCGATCCCTGTTCATTGGTACCTAAATTTTAATTTGTCAGTTTGTTTAATAAACTAATTTGTGTACAACAATAGATTTCGTAGCAGAAAAAAAAAACCGTTAAAAAATATGTTGACATTTTTCGTGTCCATTGTACAAGTGTACTAACCAAAAACACGCCTGAATATTCGAGCCGTTTTCTAACCGCGAACATACGTTATTATCCGCTATTCTACCGTGCAGCTATTCGGATAATGTAATATCTGGCGTATGTATGAGCTTCTATGGGGTCTTGCGCATGTGCGATGGTTGCTGGGAGCTTTAAAGAAATGTAAGGTGGGTTTACTTCGAATTTTTTGGTTCAGAAATTGAGCCATGGTGGGCACTTGCCAACAGAAAGTACGTGCAAAAACCAACATAAGAATAGATTCGTTATTTGAAACGATTCTAGCGAAAAACATAGTGTTCTGTAACAGTTTGACATTTATTTTCATTTTTATTTAATGCTAAGAAATTGACAAGTTGTTTTCCATGAATGTTTTAATATTGTTGAATTCAATCATCTCATCAATAATTAAATTAAATGTCCCGAATATACTCTACATTTATTAATAAGCTAATGCGTTATATTTTTTACTGTATGTAAAAAATACAAGCTGATGCCACCCTTTACCATCATAAAAATCCGGGCCTCATAAAAGACCTATAGTGGTTCTATTATAGCGCTATGCCTACATAGGAGGGAGTGTGGACTATCGAGATAAACACACAAGCGAGAATATTTTTCTATTTTTTCTCCTGAGACCCAGTGACTATCAAAGTTCAGTTTTTCTTCTGTTATTTATTTGAAAATGTTTTTAATTTTCCTACCAACTGAGGCAAATTGAAAACAAATGTCTTCGAACAATCTTATACTCTTTCCACAAATTTAAATTAGATTTGGTCAAGAGGAAGGAAATTAAAAGATTAACTGAAGAATTCTGATTAAATAAATAAATAATGTCAGTAAAATAAATTCCGATATTTCAGAGGAAACAAATGTGTTTTTGTTTCTTCTGTAACTGACAGATTAAAATTGTCATGACAATCTGACTTTATTTTACTGATTTTATTTATTTAATAAGTATTCTTCAGTGTTTTTGTTTCCTCTGTTATTAAATTATTAAAGTTGACTTAGTTATCGGATTTAATTTTACTGATTTTATTTATTTAACAAGTTCTTCAATGTTTTGTTTCCTCTGTAGTAACTGACAGATTAAAAATGTCGTAACTATCAAACTTTTCTTTCTGATTATATTTATTTAATCAGGCTGTCATGGCGTGTATCTTTTACACCACCATCGTTTAATTAAATTTTTAGTTGATAGATTTACTTTGGTTGATAGATTTACCGATGCTGTAACTGATGTTGATGCTAAGTGAGTTCAGGACCCACGGCAAAAGTCAAAGCTTTTCGCGGCAAACTCAAATCCAATTCAAATTCCGAATTCGCAGAGCATGTCACCCTGTGTGGTGGAGGATCTCTGGCACATAAAACGACATCTTGTGAGGCGTCTTAGTGACGCGCTCCCCAAGGAGTCTAGTAGAAAATTGTCACGTATGCGATGCTACAAATCGAAGCGTTTCATTTGGAGGTGATTTCGTGCGTAAAACGAGCGTGGTTGCGTCCTCTCGCGGGAGTCTCTGCTGCTGGTCGCACCTCTGACGTCGGTATTGGCTGAGCCGTCTCCGAGGGGGCAGCTGTGATTGCGTAGTTTAGGAGAAAAACGTATTTGAAGTGGGGCTTTTCCAGTCGTAAACCATAGGAGACCAACGTCGAAATGGCACGCATGTTTCTGGATTTTTGATCAAAGGTGTTGACGTAAACATGGGCCCAAAAATTGAAATATAGAAACTGTGTCCACAATTTAAAAGCTTTCGCAGTTGAAGATATAAATTATGCTATTTTTTTCACAAGAAAAACTCAATCTCTTCGGATAGTAAAACTTTGAGACTTAAAATAACAATATAAATAACGAAATAAATTACATAACAATATTTTTATATTTCGCGAAAGGCTTATACTATTTTTTTTTGCTTTTCAACTCCAGTCGTCTCTACTCCAAGTCTGTCCTGGGCTTATCGTTGTTCTTTGATTTTTATCCCAGACATTTTATTACTTTATATTGATCTGCTTTACGGATAAGGTTAAGGACCATGCTTGTGGTCAATCGTGGTTGATTCGTGTATAATTTTTGTGTTAACATTGCTTTAAAAAACACTCTAAATTGTACGTGAAAAGAGCGAAAGGTAACTAAACTTTTTACTTTTTGTCACTTTTTGTACATGCAAGTGCATGGGGGGGGGGTTCAAGTTGCTTTGGTCTGAATCGATTTTAAAATATATTCAGTACTTATGTCCATCGCTTGTTACTCCTAGACTGTCCGTGTGTTTAAAATTCTAGTCTGGGCAAGCCTAATCCTTGCACGGTCCGGCTAGAACGCCATTTCTACGAGAATGACTGCGAATAGCAAAACCTCCTCTTGATGCTTTCCCGCAATGCACGCCGCGTACTTGTAAAGGTGCATTTTTCTGGTGATTTATTTAAGTTTGTTAAGAATCTGTTAAATATGATATTTGCTTGTTTACATTTTTTAAGATTTGTTCATTTTATTTTTTAGGCGGCTATAGCGAGTCCAGAAGCAATTTTTAAGCGATCATAAAGCAAAAAACAAGTAAACTATTAAAAGATTAATCTATTTATTTCAAATTATATTTAAGTTTTAATGCTATCAGACATTTATAATCATAGTTTATTAGTTCTTTAATCGCACTTTTTATTTGGTATACACATGTGTATGCCGTTGATATCGTTCAAATATTTCATCTTTCCAGTTAGCTCAAAAATTAAAAATATATACAACAAACACGGAATAATTACTGGATAAG
This sequence comes from Melogona broelemanni, assembly GCA_033995665.1. Lineage (NCBI taxonomy): Eukaryota > Metazoa > Arthropoda > Diplopoda > Chordeumatida > Chordeumatidae > Melogona > Melogona broelemanni. The sequence goes on along the minus strand of JAUJYS010003475.1, from coordinate 2,352 downwards.
GGGCAGTAGGTTTCTTTTTAGTTTACCATTGGGTTTCGAAATTAGAAATACATTTTTTAGTGTGGCTGTCTTTAAGGGAGACAGTTCTGAAAGCCATCGACGGTAACTTGTAAGCGCTATCCAATTCATGCTTCACAAAGGTGCCTTTCCAGCTGACCACGTTAATGGGGGGCGGCACTTTTATTATCCCGACCAGAGCGTACCACTTTCCATCTAAGTAAGTCAGTACCCACTGACAACAATCACGTGAGCAACAGGGCGGGTCGGAATTTGCAACAGTGAATCGAGAGGGGAGGATACAGGGAGGGAGAAATGCAGCGAGCTCCGCGACCCAATTTTCGAACTGGATTAAGCCTCGCCGGTGCTATAGAACGCGCGCTCGGATTCGCGTCGCCAGTCAACCACGAGCCCGGGGAGTCTTCTCCTCATCCTCCCCCCTCTCTTGAGTCCACCCCCTTCCTCTACGTACGGCTAGCACGTGCTCTATCACCAACCCACCCTCAAGTCCGGACCTGTTTCCGGGGAGACGGAGTGCGCGTTCTCTCGCGATTCGTGACTCAACTAGTGCCATTTTCCATAACAAAAGTGGGGCACGGTGGCACTGCCTCTGGTCCTATATCATCATCAGACTCCTGGCTGTGCTCGAAAAAAAAATCAGTGTGGCTCCTGCGTTTTTCTCCAAGGATGTGAAAGGTTTAAAATCAGCTACTTTTTTTTTTTTTGTAAATACCTCCCCAGGATGTTTTGTTAATCATTTGTGCATGGCGTTCGAGATTGTCCAAAATGCTGAATGTCTATACAGTTATTATTCTCCTGGGATCTCAGGAGTCAATAACTCGTTGCGTATTAAACGAATTGCCGGGGGAAGGGGGAAGATATATATATAATGTGGGTGGAATGAGAAGGTGACATATCTGAATCATATAATCTTTCATTTGAACGCGCCCACTCCGACCCGATTGCTTAGAAACCGAAGGTAATGGTGCCCGAAATAATTTTTAGATGCACCTTACGTCGACACTCATCGTAACAAGTTTTGCTTTTACAAATAAATCTGGGTGACCTAAATTGTGAAAAATAATTTTTTATCGGGATCATGAATTGTAGAAACCGATATAGCTCAGAGGTACTTATATCAATTATACTTGCCCAAATTATGTAAAAAATGTTTCTATCTCATTATTCATGCATGAACACTCTTTTAAAATACAAATACATTCAGTATTTCGTGGGTGTTTGAAAGAGCATAATTTTACGTTGTAACACAATTGAAATCTGCCCCAGTGGGTATGGTCACATTCTACTGAGCGGGTGGCCCCGGGTTCGATTCCCGGCACAGGCTTTCGTTTATTCGATCCCGTGGTACTGGCGTCACCCCTGAGCTTCCATTAGAGAGTCCAGAGCTTAGGGGTGGACCCTGCAGCCTGGCTATTCCATCTGCCAATCCCTTCCCTGCCCTTCGCATATCTCCATAGAGACACGAGGGCGCAGTAACCCTGCAGTGCACTACGCACTACGGTGATAATTAAAAAAAAAATCAGTTACGAGGTATCCATTCGTTGCCCCAGTTGATCCATATGCCTTAAATTGAAATTAACTTTTAAAGGACCTAGAAATTACAACCACGTAATTCAAAACATTCTACAAATACTTAATATGCACACACGCAATAAAGTTACCATAAAAAATCAGAATTTTCTATTGTTTCGTTCATTTGTTTATAGAGTAACTGTACAATTTCAAAACGAGATGTACACAAATCTACCACGAAAGATCGTGAAGCAGTATAAAGTACATAAATGTTGTCCTCAATGTAAAATAAAATAATGGTGAAAACCAGGACAAGACTGGGGATAACTGGCGACGTGAGTTGGCGAGACTCATAGCATGAAGAAAAAAAAAACAGAATAAAATTAAATCTGCTCCTAAATGAATCTTTTATAAATATGAAAAACAATATATATTTAAATTAAGATATTCATTTTGACAATGAACAGTTCAAGTGGTAACGGGTTTGAAAAAAAAAAAAAAACATGTATCGGTTTATTAATTTGGCACAACCACATATCTATACAACTGGCATGTAGCTCACTACTTTTTCCAAAGTATATTTCCATTGTGGAATGGCGGTCACTCCCGCCCGTGTTCGATCCGAGGCCGGATCGACAAACCCGGCCACCGAGGAGAAAAGAAATCGCGCGTCAGTTATTTTAAGAACCGAGATGGTCGCAGGTGCTTTGCATGTTGTAACTACCGAGTGGATGCTTCGGTCTGCATGGAGAGAGATCGAGAGAGAGAGAGAGAGAGAGAGAGAGAGAGAGAGAGAGAGAGGGGAGGGGAGGGGGGAGAAAG
>JAUJYS010003474.1:0-13044 GCA_033995665.1 Melogona broelemanni | reverse complement strand
GTTTCGGAATAGTGACGAGTGGCCAGACGCCAATAGAAGGACTCTTTCCGGCGGAGAAGCAGTGGCCGACGGCGCTAACAATCAGGCACCTCCAAACCTCCAACACAATAGGCTTTAAACTAGGTAAATCAACTCCAGACCGCCAACACTTTTGGAATTACGGAATACGAGACAACCTGTGCTAACAATGGAAGAATGTTTTTGGTGATGGAGGGAATGGGGTGGATTTTCTTAGACGATTCCTTTATACCTTGCGCCGAATTGAAGTACGAGTAGTTTTGCTACTACTTAGATTTATATTTTGGTGAGGTAATTGTCATACCTGAGGCATAATGGCAATATGTGTGAATACGTAGGATTATTAAAAAAAAAATCGCTAGTGTTAATCACTCCAGGATTACTACCCCTCGTGTCGCTTTGGAGATATGTGAAAGGCAGGGAAGGGAAGGGCAGCTGGTTTAGCCAGGCTGCAGGATCTACCACTAAGCTCTGGACTCCCTAATGGGAGCTCAAATTGTGAGATTGGAATTTCTACCAGTATCTCGGGATCGGATAGCGAAAGTCCGAGCCGGAAATAGAACCCGGGAGTTCGCCACAACAGCAAAAGCCATATTAGGCGACATGTGATAGCGAAAAAGACGAAAAAGAAATGGAAAAAAAAAAGATAATAGGGACGTTCAATAAATATCTGCAATCATTTAAAAAAAAAAAGAATGGCTGAATGGATTTTAATGAAACTCGTCCAAAGTATTATCCACGTATTTATGAGCTTCGTCAAATTTTTTCAATTCGATTCAAAAATTGCATGTGCAAAAAAAATCGAACGCCAACATGGACACCGATGAGACGGCGGTTCAGCATCGTTCAGTTGCCAGTTTATTTCATTTTTTAGATGTTCAAAAGTTATATTTCATAATAAATTTGGACAGTTTCGAAACGGAATAAATAACTGAAAGATGCTCAGAGATGTTAACGACCAGTTGCTATCAAACAGGATGATTTCAAGCAAGCGTGAACAGCTTTGTTCAGAAATAATCGCTGGGTGACAGTTTCATGCAAGATTTTAACCAGGACAACGTAATGGCAGTTGCGTTTTGGGGTGCAAAACACAAAAAAAACAGCAATGCAAACCGCACTTCTCGAGAGGGGTCTACGCGCTCATCCAGAATCTTAGAAACAATTAATTCCTAAGAATTGATTTTTACCGAGTGAGTTGTACGAGTTGATAGTATTTATTTTCCGAGTTTCATTAAAATCCATCCAGCCGTTCTTTAAAAAAAAATGATTGCAGATACTTGGATATTTGCAATTAATGGAGTTGCGAAATCATGACGTATATTAAATTGAAATATTTAAACTAGCGTCACGAATTGCTTGTAAATTTTATCAAGACTTATGAATTGGGATCTTTACGAATATACTAATATTTAAATTAAACGCATCAGGATAAATATTATATCTGATCACGGGCTGCATTGAAAATTTCAACCGCAGTTAGACTTATTCCAGCTGAAGTTGTTTCTGATTCATGAATCAACTTTGTTTAATAACTTATCAGCATTTTTAAATAATCTAAAATGCTTTTATTCCTGGAATTAAGTTAATTAAAAAGAGAAAATGTCTGGGGGGGGGAAGTACCGGTAATAATTTATACACTATTTTACGTAATAGATAATAATTAGGCGCTATACAAAATCATGTTCACCATTGTATAAAAACATAGTTTTCCAAATCTACGGTTTGCTCATCTTTAATGAGCGTATTTAATTTCGGCGACTAAAATGACCAACTCTGAAATGCAAAAGTGCACCATGCAATAACACGTAGTCCTCGCTTCCCGTACCGTATCCGAATTAAACAAACTATCTTTATAAAAGTGGATTGGATTGAGCTGATCAATAGGTTGTATGTAAGCCAGTTTTACACCTAGCATCGCTGCTACGCCGCTTCTACAACCCAGCGGCGTTACGAGCCCCCTTGTTGATCCCATTTGATCTTGATCCTGACTATATAGCGTAAACAAGGTATTAGGTTTCTGTGTGCGGTGAACTACGTGTAGCTGCGCTAGAGAGCGTATAACCGCGTATGGTCGAACCCAACGGCAAAATTGTGCTCTTCCGCCAGAATGAGTTCTACCTCCGGCCAGGTTTACCATACATATTTACCGTAGTATAACTAATGCTAGTAGCGTAGAGCATTTATAGTATCATCAAAAGACGGTAGAATCGCAATGCTCCGTACAACCGTACTCAGCAAGAGAGGTAATTCGATCAGTTAGAGGTTGACATTTCCTCCAGCCAGGTATGAGAATGTTTACCGTTGGATAACACACGAATGTAAATAGTATCATCGATCGACGCTAGGATCGCGCTTCGCGATAGGTAGAGCGCCACCAACGGGACGTAATTCGATCACGTACGGCAATTATCTTCTTTGCGTGATCGCTCGTTTCTATCTCTTATCCTGGCCTGGCTGTGTGTCTAGAAGGCAAAGTGGCGGAGAGGGGAGGTGGAGACGCAATTCGACAAAGAGCTCTATGCTAACGCGAGCGTCGTTAGCATTATTAATTTGTTGGTACAAAGTATTAAAGAAAAGGGCCTAGGAGCGTGCGCGTGTGTATGTGACTATGTATGTGCGGTGCGTATCGGCAATTTGTCGGAAGTTTGTTTCCCCAGATTTCTTCTTTTACTTTTCTTAATTAACAAAGTCCTGCGCCGACTTCGCCGCCACCGCTTCTCCAACCTCCTCCCCCTCCCCTCGCGACCGTGGCTCGATCATTCACATCATAGCCGGGGGGACCGCTATTTGGCGAGGGCAACACCCTGGGCAAAATGCACGAGTTAAAGCTGATCTCTTTGTCTAATTTCCCAATTAATTGGGCGGGTGGAATGATTAGCCTGCTTGTATCAACGCACAATGTTGACTCACTTCACATGATTTCCGGCTGAAAATTGTATTCTATAAATATAAAGCAACGTCTCTATCGAAAAAAAGTAATGAATATTTGAAACGGTAAAACAGAGACTTTCAAACGCTAATAGGGATACAAACGATATAGGCATACATACAATACCAGTATTTACAAAATTGTCGCATATCTGACAGATAATTTTCGCGCTTAAAATAACTAAAAAAATAAACACCAGCTTCGAAACTAAATATATGTTGCTCGAAAATATACGTATTTCGCCACACGTTGATATTTTGTCCTTATACGAGTAGTATCAGTAAGAACAGTCTGTCAACACAACAGTTTAGTTAAATAATAGGTGATAAATTGTGGCTAACATTTTAAATAGATGATTAACCTAATTAAAAAATGCCAATAGGATTCGTATATCAGTTTTAAAAATTAAGAAAATGAAGAAAGAAGTAGAAAAAAAGAAATATCACTAGATAGAAAAAGGAAACAAAATAAAAAAATATAAATAAAGGAAAACAAATAATGAAATAGAAAGCTAGAAATGGAAAAAAATGGATAAAAGAAAGGAAAAAATAAAGAAATACCTACAAGATGGAAATTGTGGCCAATATTTTAAATAGATAATTATCCAAATTTAATAAAATTAATAAAACGTTTCGTATATATCCAATTTCAGCGACCCTGGGCATGCGCCCCTGCAACGCGGATTGCACCTCTCGGTGGAGGGGGAGGCACTGATCATACAACCGATTTCAAAAACACAATCACGCGGCGCTAACTCGCGTATATATACGGCGGGTGATGCGGCGCCCAAGACGCGAGATAAATGAAGGCGAGCAGTGAAGCGTCAAACGTATTCTTGATTACTCGGGGAATATCAAATGAGCCGGCGAGAAAATTTCACCACTCAAGATTCAGCCGCGCTTCAGTCGCCCGGCCCAGATAGCCGTATCCGAGGCACAGTATCGCTTAATCCACTTACGACGCCGTGTCCACCGGAACGACGAGGAACCGATACGAGAGGGTAACGGTAATGGGGCTATCCAATGAAAATTAGTGGCAAATATTCAATTAACAAAATAGTACTCATTTTATTTTAGATACGCGTTGAGCGCTCGTTTCCTAGTCTAGATAATGTCAAGGAGTGAATCTCAATGCAATGTCTCTTGGAACAATTGAAATTTGGCTGAAATTTCAATTTAGTTTACTGTACATTTTAAGTTTTAAGTTTATATGGCAATGGTTTTACACTATGGCAATGTTTTTTCACCTGGTCAAATGATTTTAATGGTTCAGGGTTGGATTTTTCAGAGATCCAACCCTTAACCATTGCTCTACAGGTAGAATAAAATTCACAAGAATGGAAAAGGAAGACAACGAAATTGCAACCTGAACTTGGCCACTGACAGGCGACAGGCGACTGTAGCGACAATGTGCGGTGTCAGTGCCATTTTAACCTAAAAAAAAGTTTTCGCGAAAGCTATTACTCGTATTATAAAGTGTGGCAAACGCCTGGCGGCTTCACTTTTACCTCACCCCGGTTTTCACGCTTCGCCGCATTGCTTCGACGCTCATGTGGTTTCGTTGCGCTACGGGAAACATAAACCAACCTCCGCGGGGCAGCGACTGTATTCCGCGTCTCAATGTATAAAGTATGTGTGTATGAAAAAATGTAACCAGCTGGGTAATGTACCAGAAACGAAAATACGTAATAAAAGGAAAATATGAACTGGAGCACGCTGGTCGCAAAATGACGTTGCGCTGCATTTTCAAAAAATATACTTTAGTGAAATCTAAAGCAGCCTTGATAGCATCTCGAAAAATGAAATACATATGCGTGCCTTCAAGCTTGTATATGCGTATCTTTTTCAAATTCTCAACTTTTATGAAATAGTTTATTCGAAAAAGAAATAAGTAAAACAAAAAAAATGATTTTTTGCTTCGAAGTTTAACTTTGAAATTTATATGACAAAGCTAATTTTGTAGCATATAAAGAGCATCTTTGAATTCGGGAATAGCGACATAAAACATACCTATCTTTACTCCATTTATTTTATAGCCATTGTATGGCAGTAGTTAGTTTTATAGGCAATCTGCGGCAGCCGAATTGACTTGACTACGAGTATAACATGCCCGCTGTTGTACCGAGTATTTTTATTTAGAAACCGACCGAAGGAAAGTTTCCGGCATCGTTGCGTCGTTGGACTTTATCCTATTTGATCCATAATACTGCTATATAGTGGTCGAATAAAGATAACGACCGAATCTGGTGGGAATGCATGTTTGCAATGCAAAGTTACGTTACAGCATATTTAAAAAAAAGTTCACTATCAATTATAAATGAGAGCTATCTAATGACACACAGTGAATGTTAAGGAATTGGTTTAGAAAACATTCCCCAAAAATTCTGCCGCCGCGCAAAAATTCAATATATCAGAACTCTGCCCAAAAACAAGAATTGTCTTCCTTTGCTAACAATCGCCAGGGGTGCCAGGATCTATGAGCAAAGTATCCCTATCCGATGGGCAAATTTGAGCATTTATATTCGGTTGCGCCCCGCAATTTTCTGGTAGTCAGCATCCACCGTCAATGCAATGCGTAGCATGCCAATATTTATACTGGTTTCGGGACGCTACATCAATTTGCGCCCCCGTCTTCTATCCGCCAAACGAAATTGGCCATTGTAAAAGTTACTATCATCATTATATTAATTGTGACTGTTGACGTACGCGCCCCCCTTTAACCGGTGCATCTGTACATGTAATAGGCGAAAGAAACATCCGAGTTAAGTAATCGTACCATTAGCATGCAGCACGCGCCCGGTACATGGCTTTGACGTGGTCTCGAGGAAACTCTGCCAAACCAAAACATGTTACCAACACCGCCACCGGCTAAAACGTGCGTTAATCGTTTTGATCGTTTATCGTTCTCCCAGAAATAAACGATCTGAATTAAAATCGGGACATTACGTTAATTTTCCTATAAAATATATCATACAGCTTATAGAGATGCAAAAATGCTTTTCTGTTTTTGTCACCAAAGTTTGTGGTGTTTTCGATCCTTTCATGATCTTTGAGTGAAATTTGCTGGTGTGGACGTTTAGTAAAGCTTTGTAATCAAAATAAATCAACTATCAAAACAAATAGTGTAGTTGATTTTTTATAATTTATTAAACTTGTTGTAGCTCTTGAGTCCTAACCTCGTCAATTAGTCAGTTGGCCAGGAGCTACAACTAGTGGGGGATGGGAGGTGATCTGATATTTTGGCCTAGCGTATTCTGCCTTAGGTAGGGGTCTTTAATGCGAACCTGTATTCGTGCAGGTATTAAATGAACTTTCGGTTACCTTATTTTAAATGATCGATAGTGAGACATTGTATTCTGCATTCGTCAGTTAAAGTTAAAACAATACTTTTCATCAGTTACAGGTACTGATCAGTACGCTCGTATAATTGCCTCACTATCAGGTATTAAAAAATAAATGAATAATAAAAATGAATTATGAATAAAAAATAAATAAATGATATGTTATTCGAGCAGTGAAGATATTGCATTCACATGTGTATATAAAATTAAAATATATATTAAACATGTAAATGTAAATTATATAAAGACGCTGGACTAGCGCGATGACTATGAACGAGATCGCAACACAATGCGAAATGACGAACAAACAACGTTATAGATGAAGTAAAATAGAACGTGTTTAATTACATGTAGACATAATGTAATACATGGTTATATAAGTTGACGCCGTGGATGGATTATGCTTCGGACATGCACGTCAGAGGCATAATTCATCCACGGCGTCAACTCACCATGTTAAACATGTTCTATTTGACTTCATCTATAACGTTGTTTGTTCGTCATTTTGTATTGTGTTGCGATCACGTTCATCGTCATCCCGCTGGTCCAGCTTCTTCATATAATTTACATTTACATGAATATTATATATTTAAATTTTAGCTTCCGATGAACATTCGTAGTCATTTTATTGTGAATACGAAGTAATGTGACTCTTAGAATTCCATCTAGTGATGCAAGATCGTAAATAGGAATACTTTGTTCCATTCTGCTAACTTAAAATTTATGCTTCAGTCAAATGTATCTTAACGACGAATATTTTAATTGTTTCATTTTTGGATTAAAGCCAATGCCAGAAACGGCGGGCCCCATAAGTATAAAGTCTCCAACCGAGCGGGGCCTAAGCGGCCGCAGGCCGGCCCCCGCTTACGCGTTCATGTTGACAGCAAGCGTCATAACGCACGGCGCAATGGGTTCTAATTGCCGAATTATAAATGCTTTTAAAAACCTCATTAAAAGCATATTGCTCGTTCTCCGTGCAGACACAAGTGACATTAAATACTTTTATTACAAATATTTCCGCGTGTCACCTCCGTACGGTTGCATTCACGGACCTGGTGTCCAAATGCACTTTAACGACGCACCTTCTGACTTAGGGTTATTTGATGCGTCCTTACAGAAAGATTTTAACTCGCGACACTATTTATTTGCACTCCTGAGATCTGGGAGTTGTTGCCGAGCTGTCCCATTCCAAGAACGAGAATTCTAAAGGACATGTAAGAATTGTAATAACATCTACGGCTACTTGCCGTGGTTTCTGGAGCGAAATACCGATTCCACGACTGGCAGTGCGAGTCGATTTAAGACTGGGGGAAAAACAAAGGCAATGCCTATATTTGTTGTCATGAGGCGATAGAAGCGAATCAATCTTCCCGATTATCCCGCCAGTTGCACCAGTGCTGCGCCTAAACTCTCACAAAATTTACCTTTTTAATGTATGGTTGCGAATGCTGACCCGAGACGTTTGACGTTGTTCTTTTTTTTTTACAGCATTGATATTCAATGAAAGCGAAAATATATCACTAATAAATAAGTGCAAACTTCTTTTATGTTTTACATTGCCAATTGTGTGGCAAAATTCAACAAACAATTTTATTTGGTTTCCCCAGGCCAATCTTAGACTGTCCCGTTAATTTTTTACACACCTTCGGGAAAAAACCATATCCTCTGTCGCCTGACTATAGTTGACTGTTGATCATTGATGTGTTTCCCCTGCAATTAGTTCTGATCTGGCCACCAGGTTTAACAAAACGGGTCACAGGAAAAGTGATTCACTAAACGCGTGCGTATCTACTCGCCCGTAACTCCGCAGCATTAAATATATAAAATGCGCAAACACATGAGCCAACTTGCTTCTAAAGTACTTGATTGGCAGAGCGTTAGATTAATATTTAATTACGTTGATTTTGACGTTCGCGCCAGCTATAAAGCAAACCTTGCATAATTGTACCAGCGTGAGCAAAGACAATGAGAGTACGTGTAAGGTAATATTATCCAAAGATGTCAGGAGAAACTTTGCACCACTCAGCCTTACTGGCCTCACTGGTCGCACCGAATCACTTTAATGGTTTAATCAACTCGCACCCGGACTGGGATTCGAACCCAGAATTGATTGCTAATTAATTAATTTAGCGCATTTCACATTAATCGAGTGCGCGCCAAGTCCCCAAGAAACCATACTTTTTTGCTGGAAGATTCACAGAAAGATTCCCGTAGAATCTTTATAAAAAAAAAATTAGACGCCAGTGAAAAAATGGAGCGTCCTTGCTTTTATCGATCGACGATGGCGCCATCTATTGAGTGTTACATGAGAGGGTCGTTTAAGAGAGTCTCAGCTTTTAAATAGTTATACGGGCAAATGTACTCTAAATAACTAAAGCCCGCGCCATCTCTAATGGAAACTTGGGATGAAAAAAAAAGTCTCCGGAAAAACGACTCTGTCCATATTGCACGTTAACACAAGTGCAGATGGGGGAGCGTCGTGCTATGCAATGGTGGAATTTTCAGGTTTTTATTGCTTTGGCGCACTGCGGACTTTTGAAGTACGACGCTACCTACACTCGCACTGCATTTATTCGTACCTCTCTCACTGTCTAGGCGCGAGTAGATGTTCAGTAGACAACGTATACGGCAACTTTAATACGGGCGACTCGGCACTGGCGAAACGCGAGAGAGAAAATAGTAAATGGCCACCGCACAAGAAAAACAATTCTGACAGCGGCGGAGGAATTTTTTCTTGCCAATGGCGCTTTACTTTTTTTATGATTCCATAATACGTAATCCCAACAACAAATTGAGAAAAAAAATGGAACCTGAATAATCGCACTATATATTTTGGAAAAAGTCTTCCACATAACCTAAGCTAGGAGATCAGCAGTATTTTTGACATAGAATTTATGTCTTTATTTGTATAAGAGAGAGTATAACAGATAGTATTATAGAGTGTATTAGCGATACCAGATAGGTTTTTGATGTTACGATTTCTGTTACGTTTGCGATTTCTGTTACGGTTGCGATTTCTGTTGCGTTTGCGATTTCTGTTATGGTTGCGATTTCTGTTACGTTTGCGATTTCTGTTATGGTTGCGATTTCTGTTACGTTTGCGATTTCTGTTACGGTTGCGATTTCTGTTACGTTTGCGATTTCTGTTACGGTTGCGATTTCTGTTACGGTTGCGAGTTCTGTTACGGTTGCTCGCGAGATACAAAAAAGGAAAATCGCCGAACTGAAACGATAGAATGAATTTTAATCTAGCATGGAAAAACCTTTCGTGCCGATTGATAAATTATATCGTGTGCGGGTCGAAAACAATTAATTACTTTTGATTTCAAAACGAAACAAGACTTGGCAACTGATTCCTCGTTTCGGGCGACACCCTACAGGTCCCGATACACCTCGTGTATTACATCTTTGCATGTCAGTAATTGCGCGTTAGCGCGTGACAGGTTGATCCGCAGACCTGATGAAATACGGCTCCACAAATTGATTATTATCTTCGAAGACGAGAAACCGAGCTGTGTCGCCGGAATGTACACTATACCGGTGATACGGGTACGCACGTGGGATATCACGCGACAGCTAGGCTCCCTCCCCCCCCGTACAAAATAATCGGAATCCAGCATTAGGAAATAAAAATGAGCATTGAGTATTAAGGGGGATTTGTTCACTGGAAAAACGCGATTCGCGCGTTTCTCAATTTAGGAATATGCTAATAAGAAACCCGGCGTTGTACCGACAATTTTGTGGGTGGGCATAGCGGGCGTAAAATGTACAGTAGTTGGGGTGTAGCGGCGATAGATTTACACATCTACCTGATGCTAAAGTTTGGCGAGAAATTTAATATTCGTTTTTGAACGAATTGCATTTATATTCGAGAAACGTACACACCCTCGTAATGAAATTCTAGGATGGTTACGTACAATAATTTAAAAATATGCACAATGTATTGATTATGCTAGGGAAGATGAAATTTCTCAGTACTATTATAATTGAATTAATTTCTTCACAAACGTTTAACGAAAGTTAATTAGACAATTAATTAAACGAACAGCTTAGCAGCTTATTCAGTGGAAAAATGTAACGTTTGATTTTCCAAGAGAAAATTGGAATTTATATTATAGTTTAATGATTTTCTTCATAAACATTCAAGATAACTAATCAGTCGTCTTGATTCTTGTTTTGGTGCCCTCTATAGTCGCGTGACGTTCAAGATAAATTGAATACTAACCATGAATGGGACTTTCAGTGATAAAATGCGTTACAATGCAATGACAAAAATATGAGCCCCCTCAAGTGTTAAAGTAAAATGCCTATAACATTATTATTATAACCACAAATTTCTAGTTAAATAGTACAAATGATTAGTTAACCAGAAGCGAAACTCAAAAATTTACATGCAAAAAGTGTTCAAGCCAATCTAGCGTTTCTAAAACGCGAACAAAATATTCCGTCTTGATTACGGAAATGAGAAAAAAAAATATGCTCGATATGTTTACGCTCTCCTAACTCTGGATCTGTCTCGGAGATATTAGAATTTTAAATTATGAATTTGTTTTGGGGATGGGGGAAATTGCAGATGCCCGCGATAAGATGGAAGTTATAAATAGTAGACAAACTGAAGTGCCTACGACACTCTGCAAATAGGTAGCGACCAATAAAAATGAAGATCAAACGAGTGTATGCAAGCGACGCATTTTTGTCGTTTTTCATGATGCCGGTCTCGTCAGGCGGATCTTTGTTAATCATAGACCAACGATCGTGGCTCACGACTATAATTCAATTTTTTAAATAATCCCACGCTATTCGTGTCTACTAATGTTTTCACAACAACCAACAATTATGAGCCAGCTTATCGTCTCTACCGGAAGATGGCGCATAATGTCATGAGCATTTAATCAATGTTGCTTACAAATAAAAAATTGTTGCTTAGTTATGGACAAGGTTATGCATTTCTAACAAGTGCACGGGAATATTTATTTTTAACCTTGTTAAATTGTTTTGATGCGGAATTCTAAATGAATAAATGTTCAGTTAGCCAGCGAAGTAAATTAACTTTAAAAACAAAAAAATGCAGTGTATATTTTAACATATATTTCGGGCGACAATGGACCAGAAACAGTTGACCATATGTGCCTTTATTTCCATTACTTTCCCTCCCCCCTCCCTCCTTGAAAAGCCTGCCGTTTCCGCTAGGCTCTCTGTAAAGCGGCACATGCAAAAGGTTCCTGCACCAGCAATGTAGGGAGTCCAGAGCTTAGGGGTGGGTCCTACAGTCTGGCTATTCCAGCTGCATCACTCTTGCCTTCCCTTCCCTGCCCCTCACATATCTCCAAAGAGACACGAGGGTGCAGTATTCCGGTAGTGCACTAGGCGCTACGGTGAATTATATTTAAAAAAAAAAAAAAATTGTTAGTAATGTCAATAAAAGTAAAACTAAAAATAAACTATTTAATATTATTCCAACTTGGCGAAAAGGATCCTCTGGTCCACCCATGGGGTTTGCGTCCTGGCGCTAAGCCCATTTAATGTCCCCCCCATCCGTTCAATAAGTCAGGACAGGATCAGGGAACGGATACGAGGCACGCGAAAAACGGGAGCTGGAGGGAAAGTGATATGTCGTCACGGGATTCCGCGGCGGTTTACAGAATGGCGGCCGATCGCGATTGAGAACGAAGAAGCTCGGCAGCGCAGCTGTACGGCAAACATCACATAATGATTGTAAGTGATTACACCAAGTTTTCTTTCTTCCCTAGAAGTGTTTCGGAATGGAACTCCTTCACCAAGACCATTGAAGCTGCCTCCCTACCCTCCTTCAAACCCCGAAAGCGGGCTGGCCGCATACAGCCAAACCTGCCCACATCAATTATAATCCTATATATTCTAACATATTCTCCTATATTGTCACTATTCCACGACGCGGCAATTAATCCTGACCAAAGAAAAGATGGAAAAGAGAAAATTTACTCTTTTTTTTAAATCACAGTAGCGCCTAGTGCACTACAGGATTACTGCACCCTCGAATCTATAGAGATTATGTAAAGGGCAGGGAAGGGGAGGGAAGAGGGATGCAGCCTGAATAGCCAGACTTCTCTTTTCTATCTTTTCTTTTCTAGCGAGGGATTTTTGTGCCTTCAAGTTTGAAACCACCTTCACTGATTACTAATTTATTTTATGCAATCAGTTAATTTATCATTTACTTTAGATATTTCCGTGCGCCAATAATTAAAATTGTCTTTCTCGTTATCTCCCTAAAGACAACCGAGAATAAATTTTACTTTAAAGGCTGCCACGAACGACAAACAGTAAAACCGTGATGGATTAATGCTTTGCTGAAGCGATCATCGCATATCGATGCCGTGGCGAATTTGGTTTACCAGTCATGATTTCTTTGTCACCTCTTGGCATCAATCATTTACAACAATGAGCACGCCCCGTCCGCCTCAGCCTCGGCAACAAAAGTTATCATCACTACCAGTCATAAAAGCTGAAAAATCCGGCCATCGGCAAAAAGAAAAATCGTTTCTTATCCGCAACAACAGCGGTTAACGATATCCGAGCGTGACTGCAATCCTCTCGAGACCCACAGACCCACAGGGTCACATACTTCTTGGTTATGATCAGTTATCACGTCGACGATATTCGATTCGCGATCAATATCGTGGGTATGGGGACATGCTACGAAACCACCGGTCCCGGGTTCGATTCCCGGCGCAGGCTTTCGTTTATTCGTTAGCCTGGGGTACTGGCGTCACCCCTGAGC
>JAUJYS010003473.1:0-13044 GCA_033995665.1 Melogona broelemanni | reverse complement strand
GGATCCACCCCTAAGCTCTGGACTCCCTAAGGGAAGCTCAGGGGTGACGCCAGTACCCCAGGCTAACGAATAAACGATAGTCTGCGCCGGGAATCGAACCCGGGACCGTCGGCTTCGTAGCATGTTGCCATACCCACTCAGCCATCGGTACGTACATGAATTAGAAAACGTAAGATGATTAGAAGTGCTACTTTTTTATTTGCAAATGGCGTGCCACTGTGGCAGGGTTCCCCATTGTTAAAGTGAGGGCTCGGCTGTGCGCATTGAGGTGAATTGAGGTCACCCCGAATTAACTCATCAGCCAACGAGCAAATAGCACACACTATGCTCATTAAACACTTTTTTTGTCCATCACACTAACGAGGAAAAATGGTATCGATTGTCTCGTCGTCTGTCACAAAAAAATATGCCAATCTTGCGCGCCAAATTATTATGTAATGAATGATAATTAAACTAGATGCTTAATTCGATTTGGTTTTTAGTTTTTGTTTTTCGAATTTATTACATTAGTTTGGCGTTTTAAGCCTTTTCCTGCGAAATTGTTTTCGGTCAATGTTTTGATAATAGGATACGTTCCATAAAAAATTGCAACAATTTCAAATGTTCGTTTTATATCGAATTATAAGATTTATTATATTAATTGCATTGGAAAAATATAGTTCGGCTTTTTCATCAATTTTACAGCCACCATAGTCTAAATAATTTCAAACATTTATAATGCCAAAAACGGTGGTTGTTTTTTTTACGATGAATAGACGACTTTGTGGCTGATCTCAAGAATGTGTACGTGCAATACGTGTGTTGCAAGATTCTGAACCGATCAAAAAGTTTTGCCTTGAGTCGACAACGCCAGGCATTGTGCGTTTTCGCGGCGATTAAACAAAATTAGTGTCTGCTCATTTTAAAGGTAACGAACTGTGGAGGCTTCCACCACGAAACACAATGCTTAAAATTGGAACACACGTTGTCCGAATCTTGCGCGTGATTTATGAATTTCACTGACCCAATTCGTCATGGCAGGTGAAGGTGAAGGGGAATAGAAAGTCATGTGATCCGAGATTTTTTGCGTGTCTCATAAAAATGTGGAACTTAGCGAAGTAACTGCGAATTAATTGAACGCAGGCTGCATTAGCGGATGTTAAAAAATTAAACTGAATATATTCCAAAATGTTGTTTTTTTGCTGATTTATTTAGAGAAACATGAACGGCAATTACATATACTGTATGTACGGCTTATTCCCACTTGACAAAAGTGTTTGAGACTGAAATAATTGCCTAGTCTGAGGACGTTTGTATGAGTCTGAGAAGAATTCATCACAAAATTGAATATAAATAAAATGTGATTAAAATTACCAATTAATTTTCTTAATTAATGACGGTTGTTTTAAAATCGAAATCAAGACGTTTGGGTGTAGATGTGCGAAAAATGTTTGTGGTTTTCAATATTTGACAATTTGGGGCCCCTTTTTGTACAGCTTTATTATTTTGAAACTGTTAAACAACTGAAAATGACTGAAACGTCACCAGATTGTTGACATGTATTGAAAAAAAATTCAATACCCGTTAATTTGCACAAAAAGGATTTTTTTTTAATCTGGTGACGTGTTAGGCATTTTCAGTTGTAAGCCAGCACAAATATCAGAAAAATTACTTCTTGCTGTCTACCGATACAGGTTTCATAGAAAAGCAACTCTGATGACATCGCCATCAAATGACAATTTCTAATCGACGATTCCATTCCATTTGCAGACTCCAAACGAACCAGTCTGCGCCGCAGCCAATCGGAGAGGCAGATTTCCGGACTCGACGACGATCACGACCTACTCAGCGACAGCCTGCGCTCGTCGCCCACCCGCAGCAACTCCTTTCAGGTTCTAACCTCCAATGTCGCCGACACGTCTCCACATGCCCACCCGCAAACGGAGCTTTCAGCGGCTATGCGGGCTCGTCTCTCCGCCAGCAAAAACGAGAGAAACGCTCAGGCTACCGGCTCTAGTACCGTCATCCTACCATCCGTCAGGGCTAGCACCAGCAGCGGCCACCAGCCTCTGTACCAAAACAATTCTAAAGATGGTGGCGTTCCTCTTCGTTCGTCCACCTCTCTACCCGCCCCCTCTTCCCAATCCAATACTCCAAGAAGCGGCCATCTCGTTTCTAGCTCGGACAGTGCGACAACCACGCCATCTAGCCGCCGAATCGGCAACCATTTCCAGTCCACCCCTTCCGCCACCAGCCAGCACTTCCGCAAGTTCAACTCCGGCTCGGCCGTGCTACAG
Organism: Melogona broelemanni; assembly: GCA_033995665.1. Classification (NCBI taxonomy): domain Eukaryota; kingdom Metazoa; phylum Arthropoda; class Diplopoda; order Chordeumatida; family Chordeumatidae; genus Melogona; species Melogona broelemanni. Next base: position 10,768 of record JAUJYS010003473.1, on the reverse strand, counting down.
GAGAGCAGCCTGCTGAAGCGAATCAAAGAGCTGAACGGGACCGGGGTCTCGCTCAACGGATATTCCCGGAGACACTCGGCCAATCCGGTCAGCGAGCGATGGTCGAGTACTTCCGGTTCGTCCTCGCCGCTACTGCAGTCGCCGTCTTTTATGAGCGCCCCCGGTCCCCCGCCCGCCAACATTGCGAAGCTGAGGGCCATCCCCAAATTCCTGCCCCGCCCCCACTTTAGCGGTAAGCACCTGCATCACGTGTGCGCCCTCTACAGCGATACCAAGATAGCGGAAGTGCAGGAACCGGAAGAGGAGGAGGAGGATGAGTACGACGACGGTAGCGCCATCATCGCCGGAAGTTCGCAGTGGGAGTCCGAGGAGGATCTCTACGCCGATGGAGAATCCTCTTCGCTCAACAGCACCATCAAGAACGAACCGATAGATTTCAATAAGGTAGGGGTGGTACGAGTCGCCATTTTGTTTTATTGTTTATTCGTTTCTATTGAAAATCAATTCAAAGGGTATTTGCCACGGTAGGTATAGTATGAACTCAGGTATAAAGGCATGGAAATTCGCCGAACCGAGCGAACAACGATGAACGAGATTGTAAAATTAAACACAAAATGATAATGCGTCATGTCGATGTTATCAATTTAACACATGATAATTATGCGCGACCTAGTTTCAGGAAGTAGACCTAACTCATGGCTAGTTTTGGCCACGGAAAGTAAAATTTTGGTCAAATTTAATTCTACTTAAGAATTAAATTGTTTTCAATTACTTCGGCATGACATTTATTATTTTGTGTTTAATTTCACAATCTCGTTCATCGATTTCTGTTTTGTTCGGCAAATTTTCATGTACATTTACGTCTCGACAATTTATTTGTGTTCTTACTGTACATAATACCGTGGATTATATGTGAGACGAACATTAATGCAAGGAATTTTTCATTGCAATGATTCATTGCAATTTTTTGCAGGATATTTAGTTTGTACACCGAGGATAATCTGTTGATTTATTTTCTTTTTGCACTTTATCGCATACTAGCTGAGCAAATAATAAATTTTATATTGTATTCTTTTTTCTCTACTTCTTACAAAATCAAACTTGTTTTTCATTTTGTTAAAATGTAATTGGTATTTTTACTGCTGTATTTTGAAATAGCAATGGGAACATTGATTGAATTGTTCGGTACTTTGCATTTTTGTTCTTGCTCTCAACGAACACTTGTTCTCACTAACAGTATTTATGTAATCAATAGGTTATTCAGCGAAGAAACAGTAAATTGATCCAAGAAATGTTTAGTTAATTATATTTTTTCTTCTTCAACATCAGTCGGCCCCCCTTCCCCCCATACCAACGGAGAGCCCGCCACGTTCACCAACGCCCTCTTTCGGCGACAACTCGGACGACAGCGTCATCTACGAGCAGATTGGCGAACCCGTGTACGAGGAAGTCACCAACAACCTCACCTACAACTCCACCACCTGTAAGTTTTGACGCCCCTTTTTAATGCATTTCGAAGGCACTAGGTTAATATCACGTGTGGATAGTCTGCGTCTTTGTATAAGGAAGAGTTTAAACATATTTTTTTAATATCACGAGCTATTGTGGTTTACTCAAATATTTGTTATTAGCTTGTAAGTAGTTTAGCGTATAAGTTTTTTTTTAGTCTATACATGTAGCATTTCGTGCAATGATATACGAATATGAAAGTAGCCCTTATTCAAATTGAACATTTAAAAATACACGTAAGAAGTAATATTTATAGTTTATCTCACAAAAGATACATGTATTCCAAAAACTTAGTTAATTTCAACAATAGTTTAAGTTTCATCAACTCAGTTACTCAGTATGCAGGTGGCGTCGGCGAATAAAGAAACGAGAAAGTCATGACTGGGAGAAACTTTAGAAATAATATCAAAATAGAACAGTTACCCTACTTATATGTATAATATTAGCAAATTTGAGTCAAAAGGGTGTTGAGTAAAATAATATACACACCAATAAATGCGGTAACAATAATTTTATGTGCCGCATCACACTACTTAAGAAATAATATGAAAATATATGAATAAGATAAACATTTTGCAATAGATATGGTGGTAGTAATAGAAGTAGTAGCGAATGACACATCTGGTGTAGAGTACCATGTTGATGAAGACACGCATTTTTTTTTGTGCAAACTGCTCGATAGCACGATCAGTCACTGCACAGTTTTATTAGTTAGCGAACAAACCCCGATCGATTGGTGACGCGGAGACACTGACTGGTATAGTCGACCGCTGTAAATGGACCGTAAAAATCAATTCCCGACTGTGTCTACACACCAAATCCGGGTCAGTAGGACTATTTAGGCACAGCACGTTGTATGTCGGCGACGTCCGTTTCCTATCTCATTTCGTTCACCGGAAATCGAATCTGTGGACAATATGGCGACCACTTTTTTCGTCGAAAAAAAAAATTGTACTGGTACAGCCACTGATTCGCGCAAATTACTGCGCTCGTTAGAGCGAATTTTGTGCAATTAGACAAAGAACGGATGCTGTGTGACGTTAAAAAAAAAGATGGCCGTCGAAATTGGTTCGGTTTGTCGACATTCCGCCATTGTTGTGATTTCAGTTCAGATAACTTAGCAGTATCAGATTAAAAGATGATACGTATTTTTGACTGTCGGGCTATCACAAAAAAAAAATGTTTTAATGGTTTCGAATAAAATGTGTGCTTATTCAAAGACCGATGAGAGAATGACTTAAAGGTCCAATAAATCACTCCTAGATTTTCATTGACGTTTTGGCGCAACTTTTTTTTATTCTAATTAGACATTCAAACTAATTAATAAGTAAATAAAACAGTTAAATGGAAGTTCGCTAGAAAGAATTTTTTCCACTTTTAAAATTTATTTCAATTCTGTGGTTGACTTGGCCATAAATTCCTGTATGTTTGGTGACACTCCCATATTTTTGGCATTTTGGCATATTTTTATTTTGAGATTTTTGAAATTATTGACATTAAAATTTGAATAATCAATTTAAAAAAATTAATGTTAAGAAAATATATGTTAAGAAAATATTACGATAATCAATTACATTAAATTAAACACTTACAACCAGCAACCGGTATGACGAAACGACGACTGATTGCCAAGGTATCTATATCCTAAAAATGGGGTCCTTGCGGGTATATATTGTAATTGTAATATGCAGTGTGCATGACCACCGAACGCTATCGGTATATTGTCACTAGTTTCGACGTGCATAAATATAAAAAAAAACTTTGTTTCGACGCCTTATCGCCTTTAACATAGAAGCTTCTGAATAGCTCACCTTTTGTTTTTTCTGGTATTGCGGCTTGCTTCTCTAAAAATCCTAATGGAAAAGGAACGATAGCGCAATGCATGTACCGGTATCGAATCCCTAAGCAATTTACTAGCGCCATCGTATGCTTGAGAGGGCAAACCGGAATTGAATATCAAAATTTGTCTCGCTGAAATAACAGTTTCGTTTTAAATACGGTTAGGTCAATATCATTGTATCTCACGACTATCTGGTCATACAACGACTATCAAATTTTACAATCCTATGCCGGTTGTTTCTTTAAATTTTCTATCTCTATCAATGCTTAATTTCACAAAAAAATAATTACATTAAATCTAAAAATTATGTACTAAAGTAAAGTTAAAATGATATCTTGTTGACACAATTTTTAAATGATCGATAAAAAGAAATAAAAAAATTGAATGCAATATATCATTCTTAATTTTAAAATACTCCTTCATTCAAAAAGTTCCGAGATTTATTTTTTAATCGCGGGAATAATGCGATTTTGTGTTTGAAAAAATTGTGGCATGGCAAAAAAAAAATAATCGTCTAAAATGATAACACTGGGTTTTTTAGACAGACACTGAAAGTGACGCCCCTCTCTGGTGCTCGTCGTTGCTCAATGCACGCACTAAAAGTTATTCAAATTTCCCTTGTGATAGTCGTAGACATAATGTCGAAATAAATAACCAGGGCTTAAAGTTAGCCCCCTTTTTCAAAATACGCTTTCATATTTTCTCTGAAGTTCTTAAAAACATTCAATTTTTCATGGACACAGTTTTAAGTTTTAAATTCACAAGACACGTCGTCCCACGGCGCTACTCTCGTTTTCGCCCCGCCAATCTTTTCGCCTGATCGGTTTGGCGAGGCCCGTAGACACTTCGCGCGAGACAGACTGGGGATGCTGCGTTGTCATAGCAACGCTATAGGGCGTGCAGCCGAAAGCCTGTGTTGTCTGGTTTCGGGGTTAGGTCGCTATTTTTGACTATTCCGCTGACAGTTTAGGCTGCTCCGATAAAAGCAATTTGAATATTTACTCAGAAAGAAAATTGGATGGAAAACTTTTCTATGTTGTGTCGGGAAGACATTTACAGGTTTAATTAATAATAAAAAACCGCAGGCCAAATTCAAAGTTTCATTGAGCTCATCTCCAAACATTTCTTTACGCATATGCCCCGAAAAATTAATTGGAAAAGTCAACGTATCGTAATCGTTATCCGCAACTTATTGGAAATCTAAATGTAATTTTACATTAATTATTTTAATCAACTAATTTCCCAAACTGTGCGCCGCGGAACCCTTAAGGCTCCGTGTCCACTCCTGGAAATAAAATAAATAACTAAACGCCATTACCTTGTAATATTTGTGATCCACCATTAAAATTGGTAGCCTATAATGGGATCCGCCAGTGGAATTGGTTCTAAAAAGGGCTCCGCGAGCCAAAAACGTTTGGCAAACCCTGGTCTAGTAGATTTTGAAAGAGCGATTCGCAAATGCTTTGAGCGGAATATTCAAAATGGCCGATTTATCCCGAAATGCGGTGATAAAACTTTATCCGCAGAAGAATTCTCCACGCCCCATTTCATGGGAACCAGACAGACTGGTAGACATCCTTTTGTCGGAAACGTGAGAAATTCCGCGCTTGCCGACCAATCCACACGGAACGCGCGCACGAATGGATTGCGACCGATTTTCACGCAGCAGTGAAATCCAAATTGCCTATACCTTGCCGATGTTCTTCTACTTCCAACGCAGAGGGTTTTAGACCAATGAAATTCCGTGGAAATAATTATCTTTAAGGACTGCAATCTCGGGCAACAAAAGAAAAGAGAAATGAAATTATAAATTAGGTTGGACATGTACGTACTTGGGGGGAAAAGTACGTACTTTGGTACTTTAGACTTTACTGAGCAGTTTTTGCTATCGAGAATATTGTTTTTCAATTTTTGATTTTTGTTTTTAATTATTTATTTTATGGAGAAGAATTTATCTTTTGATTTCTTCGGTGATTTTTGCCACGAAAGATAATGAAAAGGAAGTGTCACATGAGTGCCCTGTCGCGGTTTCGAACGCTTCTTTCATCGGCTATTCGAAACGACCATAAAATTCGATTAACTACCTGACTCCCACTGATTTGGTGCTGATAACGAAATGAACTAACAAAGTTATATTACGGCATCAATAGAAATATGTTCACAGGAAGATTCTGGGCTGATTTTTAGTCCAAAAACGGACTAAAAGCTAAACGGGAAAGATCGTATTAAAAGGGGTAAACGATTGTATTATGCGCATGCATTACCCGACGATTGACGGTAGTTTTGTTCGCTGATCCACGCGCGAGGGAGACATGGCGATGAACGCCCGGCGAAACTGCTCGTCTCCATCGGTCGGGCGACGCTTGGCGCTGCGGCACGGAATCGCCGTGACGGCGGCGCGGACGTTGTTGGTGCGATCGATCGTTGTTCAATGGCGGTGTGGTATTTTTTGAATGCTCGCAGCCGCCACTGGATCGTTGGGTCTGCCGCGCAAGTCCATCTTCGAGGGCGCCTCCAAGACCGAGATTCTCAGCTACCTGGAGGACGCTAAGGAGCGAGGGGTGGAGCACATCGAGACTTCGTCGGACGACAACGGTCTGCTTGCCGAGGAGGAGCCCACCGAGGACCCACCGCCGCCACCGGTATGATGACAAAAATAAACTTGTGTAATTTTCTGTTCACCTTTACGTTATTTGTCGTCTTTGAGTAGTTTCCAAATTTTAATGGGGTTTATTCGAATTAAACCATCTAAAAAATATTTCTCAAGTGCAGGCAAGTGTAGTTGGTATTGCAACCGACTTCGTTGCGGCGATCCCGTGTTCGATTCCCGTCTCGGGCTCTCGTTTATTCCATCTAGAGGTACTTTTCGAAAACGTGACTCTAGCCCGTATCGATATTCACTACTGCGATGACAATCATTGATTGACAAATAAAATAATCCATGTACTATTGGCACCCGATAAATGTTTTTTGACAATCACTGTATGGAAGTGCACGACAAAAGATTCTGTACCCATCGTAAAACATTTTTTCATGCGTTGAAGGATCACATTTCCACCCGAGATCGAATAAACTAGTGTTCGCCGGGAATCAAACCGTATATCGTGGCACCTCTCATGCCGCTAGATAGACTGGGCTACGACAATTATTTTTTATGTATCCGGAATCATTTTTTTTAAAGAGCAATTACGCTGATTGTAATTAAATTCGGTGTGAACATGCTCTTGTCATTCCCGCACATCTTATAGAAGTGTCCGGATTCTATGCAAAATTGAACGAACTAAAAATTGTAACCGCAAAATAAACCCTTACGCAAACGCTTAAGAAGAAAATGCAGCGGTTCAGCGCCATTTTGTTCTTAGGAAAAAAAAATTTTCGTCTCAACTCTTAATTTTCGTCTCAACTCTTAATATGGAATGCGTTTGATGCCATTGCATTGTGATTACCTGTCCGAAAGTGTTTGGTTTGCACTACACACGAACTACTTTGTAATGCGTTTTTTATGTATTGTTTATATTTTAGACTTCGGTGACCAAGCGCCATCACCGAAATCGCGTGAGCAACATCAGCAATTTGAGTGATTCTAGCCAAACTAGTGAAGAGAGCTTCCAAAATGAAGAATCTCAAAATGCCAAAGTAAGTTTATTGCTTTATATTTTTTTTTGTGTTTGCTATGACGCAGTTCTGAGTATTGGCGGTGATATTGTTATTTGGATTTCCTATTACTTGAAGAATTTTTTTTTTTTTGGAATTCTATTGGTTTCTTGTTAATATTCAATTCATATTGAATTCGTATTTATTTAGCTTCTTCATCCTATTTAACTGGCATTTTATTTTGTACTTCAATTTTAAGATGTTTTATAAATTTAAATTTGACGACCATTTTTCATATTATGGAACATCTCCTAATGTCATCATAAATTCATCAACTAGTGAAAGTTAATCGAATTTTTATGATTACACAAGTTTCTTCCATGTACAAGAATCATATTTGGCATTGTTTGCAAAGTGAACAATAAAAGTAAAATAATTTTAATTCATTTCGTGTCACAAGCGTAACTTTCACGTAGTTGTGTCACAAGCGTAACTTTCATGTAGTTGTGTCACGAGCGTAACTGGTGGTTGTGTGACCATGTATTTGTTTAATAACCACATCATCTAATTAACATTTTGTTGGTCCGATATGCTAACTTGATGTCAAAAATATAATTTGAATTGTAAATGATACTGAACACTGTAAACACTGATTTAACTTTATCGTTTTCATACAAAATATTTTCGTCTGCAAATTGATAATTTTAGTATCTATTGAAACTTCATTATCTGAGCCGCCATTTTATTTTTTTGTTCCGTGTGGTAGGATCGCCACAGCCATTCCAGCTCCGAAGTGGAGCGCAACGACAGTGGTGTCGGATCGGAGACGGGGAAGCCGTCGCGTCTGCGCCGTCAGCCCCGCGTGGGCAGTAGTGAGCAAGTGTGCGTCGACTGTGATCAGGCGCTCGATTCCGACTGGGATTCGGACGAGTAAGTTGAAAGGAAACCCTGACCAAATGAGAAGTGGCCGCTATTTTTAGTTTTAGCATAGCTCGTGCTTTTTTTGTTTACATTCTCTCAATTTTTGATGCATGGTATTTGTCATTTCAGCGCCTTTCATGTTAGTCCGTTAGTCTGTAAAAAATGTTCAAAGAAACGGTGCGAACGGAAGGAGATTATTTTGGAGTTCGTTGAAACAGAAGTCAAGTACGGACGGGATTTAAAGATAATTAAGGAAGTAAGATATATTTTGACATTCAAACATATTTTGGCAACCGTTATTTGCAAAGATTGATCTGTTCATTCTCAAGGTTATTAATTATTTAATAACTTTGGCTCTTTATATGACAATTCGTAACAGTATCACGATTGAGAATGGACCGTTTCATAAGATATTCAGATAAAGATTAGAAATTTCCGTATAATTTAAAAATGTTCTTTGAAAAGCAGAAAATTAATATTTTATTTCAGTAGGTTGGCCATATTTGTTTTTTTACAATGTGTAGATTAAATTTTTTCACTTGTCTGACAATTTAATAATAATGGGGTTTTTTTTTGTTGTTGTTGGGAATACTATCTTTTGGGCCTGAAAATGTAATCTGTTTTATAATAATGTGATTGAGTGCGATAAAATATATCAAAATATATTTGAAAATATGAAAATATAAATAAAAAATAAAATTGTAAAAATATGAAAATATAATAATATATTTTTATAATATGATTTTCTCATGCGATATTCTTTAGTGTTTAATTATTGCAACATATTATAATTAAGTATTTTAGCCAAATTGCAATTGTAATTACAATTTGAGAATTGCGTTATATTTTATGGACGCTAGAGAAAGGCAATTGAGAAATACTCTTTTTATCTTTTTTTAAATGTAAATTTATCAATGTTTTCGGACTTTCTCTGACTTTGTTTTGATTTTTGGCCGACGCAGGAATTTCACAGGCCCATGCTGGTGGCAGGCCTGCTGACCGAGGAGCAGCTGAACAATATTTTCATTAACCTCGATCAGCTGATCGTGGTGAACGAGATCTTCGCCGAGAAGCTGAAGGACGCGCTGGACATTGCCGCCGAGCAGGGCGACGAGGACTACAGTAACGTCGACGTGGGCAAAGTGTTTCAGGAGTCGGCCGCCATGTTGCACGCCTTCGAGGGCTACTGCGTTCGACAGGTAGGCCCACTGATTGACCGCATTGCCGGAACTGTAGTGGGTATTGTTTGGAATGTTGATTGTCAGTGTTGGTTTCCGTTCCTAAGAACTGGTTCCTTTTTAGACGAACTTTGGAACGCTGAAGTTCCTTTTCCTAGGAAAGATAGTTAGTTTTTTAATAAGAATTTGAATTAAATTGTATTAGTAATTTGAATTAAATTGTATTAGTAATTTGAATTAAATTGTATTTCTGTCGTGTTTTGCAGGGTGCGGCATCTATGTTGTTGTCAAATCTGGAAAAAGAGAAAGAATTGCTTCGGGTGTTTCTGAAAGTATCGCAAATGGAGAACACATTGCTACGTCGTCTTAATCTTAACTCCTTTCTGATGGTTCCCGTCCAGAGGATAACAAAGTGAGTGATTCCAGACGGCAGTGCCAAAATGGAACTAATCCACAAACACTCTTAAATTGAATCGGTCTCATAATGGCCTGAAGTCACGCCGAGTAATCAATATATTGATCTACTAGCGAGTCCATTTTTCTTATTTGTGCGAAGGGGGTGGTGAAAGTATGATTACAAAATAAGTTTAGTTGTTCGAGGGAACATAATTTGGTCAGATACACTAGTAGAACTTTACTTTATTAAATGCAATTGTTTCCTCCTAACGTCCACGTACTGGCTGAAAATAAAATCCTTAGCTGTGCTTTTAAGAATTGAAAACTGGTAGACTTTCATTCACTGTTGCTTTTCACCTTGCTCTTACACATAAACAGTTTTAGTTCATATTCATTCGTCGATACCAACTGGCGATTTTGACTTGTTGTTTATGCTCGATTTTTACTTTGTATAACAGTATTGGCATAGTGATAAAATCGATATTTGCATTTACAGATATCCACTTCTACTGAATCGATTGTACAAAGTCACTCCTCATCATCACCAGGATCGCGAATCCCTCAGGGAATCTCAACTTAAAGTCGAATTGCATTTGGAACACATCAATCAGGCAAATTACTATTTGAATTAGTTTCTTCATTTTACCATTTGAATAAACGAAAATGAAATATTTTAACGAAGTTAAAATATTTCGTTTTTAACAACATTTATCACAAATTAATAATGAAATCACCATTTATCACAAATTGATTATGAAATCACCATTTATCACAAATTAATTATGAAATCACCATTTATCACAAATTAATTGTGAAATCACCATTTATCACAAATTAATTATGAAATCACCATTTATCACAAATTAATTATGAAATCACCATTTATCACAAATTAATTCTGAAATCACCATTTTACCATTTTACCAAACTAAAATATTTATGTAAAGTTTTGTTACCGGAATTTGACCCTTTTGATTCCTTGGCGGAATTTGAAATTTCTTTCTTTTTTTTGTTGCTATTTTAGCAAGCTAAAGATTTCGGAGGAATGAATTTGTGGCGACGGATTTCCAACATCTCCAACTCGCAACGACGGAATTTATTGGAACCAGTAATCGGAAATATTAAATTAAGAAAGGTATGTAGTGTTCTTTGGTTCTTAATTGTATCGCTGGTGAGATTCACTGTCAGAACTTTATCTTAGCCTATTAATTTCTTGGTAAAGGCAGGAACCCCAGCTCCAATACAGTCATCCGGAAAAAGTTGTAATGCATATTCCGCTAGGGGGCGCTAGAGTCGTAAGGATTCAAACTGTGGCGCGAAATGTGTTTTC